>APFE031032857.1:235025-248800 GCA_000404065.3 Pinus taeda | reverse complement strand
CAATCCTGCTACAATTGCCATGGAGAACACATCAATCCAGGCCTCATAGGAGAACACATCAATCCTGCTACAATCGTTATGGAGAACATAGCAATCCAGGCCTCATAGGAGAACACATCAATCTTGCTACAATCGTTATGGAGAACATAGCAATCCAGGCCTCATAGGAGAACACATCAATCTTGCTACACAGGAGAGCAAATCATCCCGTTCCAAAAGAGAGAGAATCATCTTGTCCCACAAAAGAGCGAACCATCTTGTTCTAGTGCACACCACCAGGGGAAGGTGAGTCACCTTGTGGTCATATGTTGCTCCAGTAAGAACCACAAGCCCCCAGAGCTCCCAGAGCTCAATTTATGCAACATGTAGGACCCTTGTACAAGGGTTTCTTGACGACTCCAAGTCGTTAAGGAAAATCACAGATTTGATCTTTCCCCCAGTGCTTTGACAAAGTGTATCGACCTGTAAATCATATTAATGCTATGGAGCCTCCTTGCTCATCGACTTTCCATATCACAAATAAGGTAGTATCTGATGTCTATCCACTAGAGAAATCATCGAATATGGGATTCCTCAATAATCAAATCCCACCACTGGTTGTTACAGAGAATCACAGTGATATTCATCATGTGTACAACTCACTGATGAGCTTCCCCAACCAGGCAGCTTCATACGAGATCATACTCGTAGTTATGTATCTGGTCTCGGTGGTGCTTATAACAACCGACTTCTACTTTCTACTTAGAAGCAAAATCCAAAGAGGAACAACACTAAGAAGTGCTCCAGTGACCCTTCACACTACCTGCCCAATCAGTATTCGAATAATCATATATTTCTGGCAGTGTATCTCAATCCATGAGAGATTTTTCCCTAAGGACATCTCAAAAGATTCTTGGCACAATCGAGTGAGGCGCATCCTAATATGAGCTCCCCGTGCTAACTGCAAAACATATGTCCGGATGGAAGTTCACCAAGAACTTTCCCAAGTCTGGTTCGACATCACTACTATATAACTTCCTCGAGGTAGTCATAGGCTTGCAGTTTATCATTTCATATATAGAATCCAAATCCCTCTTACTTCTGCAAATGAGACAGTCTACAACTGTCAGAAATAGATTGTCCGCATAAGGTGCTGATATCTATCATCCACAACCTTTGGATAATGGTTGGGATTGGTTTCACTCCTAGTGAATCTCAGCTTCATGAAATAGCTATCAATCCTCTCGTACTACATCTAGGGTGTTTTTCTTCAAGCCATAGAGGGCTTTCTTCCACTTGTATACATGAGATTCTCATTTACGAATCTCAAACTCCACAGGTTGTTTCAAACTTGTGGACCTGCTACATGAGGGGAACGGTCCCCTTGTAAGATTTTTCTTTGGTACATCTCAGACATGTACTTTCATGCTCCTTTTGAATTCAGGCTTCCCTATCGCCATTTGACCCACAGACCTCTGGTGCTATATGTCAATGGACATGGTCCCTAATGGACTTCCTGTAACATAATACAACCCTGAACTCAAAAGAATCTTTGAAAATTCTATTTTCAAACACATACCTTTCCATCGACAAATGCCACCTTAAAAACTTCAACTTCCATTCCTAGGGTTCCTTGCTTCCTTGAAGAGTCAGTTATGTCCTTGATGAGATGCATCTCTGCCATTCAGACACTCCTTCGCATAAGGGCCAAACTTATAACCAATACATTTGCCTTTCCTTCCACCCTTAGATCTGAACTCACAATGAAGTGATCTTTAGGTAGGTCAACAAAAGTTCCGCTACGCCATTCTGATAATATGATATGCTTTGACTTCACCCTATGTGAATTATGAGGAACCCATTGATCCTTTCATCTTGTCCTAACTGTCTTTGGTGATTGCTCTTTCACTCTTGCTTGGGCATTGCCTTCACCTCAGCTCGATACCATGTTAATTTTAGGTATGTTCTATGCTAGATAAATTTATTTAATTTCTTTTCCTTATTAGAAATCACATCAACATAAAATAAACTACAGATAGAACATAAATATAAATCACAAAAGACAAGCCAAGACAAGAGGACAGAAGATGTGGTGCTAGCCAAGGACAAACCCCACAATGTGTGGGGAAACCCTTTGATCAAATCTTCTTTTATCTTAAAAGTTCAGCAGAGAAATAGAGAGAGGGAGATAGTACATTTACAATAGAAGTAAACACTTTGACTTGTCTAGATCTAAGAATAGATTATCTCCTATAACGATGAGATCAGTTGAAGACATTCTACTTCGATTGGTACCTATCATCGTGTTGCATCTAGTCCTCTAGTTGCACCACTGCATATTGCACCATACTACACTAAACCTGATAATCATCATGCTGCCCATGTCCATGATCTTATCATGTTTCCCTTCATGTTCATGATCTTATTATGCTGCCCATACTAATATGCATCATCATCAAGTTGTTGTCCTTACAGATGTGTATCTAGAGAGTAGGTTGAGACAAGGACTGTCCCTTCAAGACTCTTGTCTTCACAAGTATACCGGAGACAGCATATCTCCATGACTGTGCATAAGGTGTCTACATGACAATGTATAGATGTATCCATGACCTGCATATAAATGTTTCCATGGCCTGCATATAAATGATTCCATGTCCTGTATATAATTTCCATGGCCTATATATAAATTCCATGGTTGCGTATATGTATCTCAATGCCCTACGTATAAGTCTTCTCCTTTACAATGTTAAGGGCATCACGTGGCTAGTGTTTAGGGTTACGTAATGATGTCATATTCACATTGTGATTGGCAGTTACAGGTCTCTCATGACTGCGGCTTCCTTCTATGACTATGTTGATATGTTTACCATGATAGCGTGAAGACGCCACTATCTTCATTTTCCTGTGGATCTTTATGTCCTGTGTATGTGCCTCCATTGCATGCGGAGACTACATTTATTCCTTCCTTACTATGACTTGATGGCATATATATTCCTACCCTTACTGCGGCTAGGCTCCACTATAGTATATAAGCTAGGGATGCATATAAGTGTCAACATGTACATCGTGAGCATTGACTGTGGATAGCGTGAACATTGACTACGTACAACTATCTCTCATGACTGTATGAAACTAGTGTAAACATTGAGACTGCGTGGTAGTGTTGTGCACTGTATGGACTGGGTATAGGATGGTTCCATATTGTGTATATATACATGGTTTCATATAACGTGGTTCCATCTTCATATGACTATGTATAAATGAACGTGAACCACTTATAGATATATAACATGAATAGCATTTGATATATAACATGAACAATGTTTAATATATGAATAGCGTTTGCATACATATGAATCCATGCACAGCGTATAGGTCTTACCATGAATAGGCCTATGCTATTTGTGGCATTTTCATCACGTTGACTGCTACTTCAACCTATACATTGCCAGGACTGTGCTTCATCATAATGTCATAGCGTTCACCATGATTGTGTTTCACCATAATGCCACGGCTGCCCAGATTACAGGCTGCCTGTTGTTCTACACTACCAGATCTGTAGGTTTCTTCTTAGACTGCGTTATGAGATCTTGAGCTTTCCTGTTGCTGCGTATTTAGTGACAGCTTCTAGGGTTTCTTCCATAGTAGTGTTTAGATCTAGATCGGCTAGGGAATCATAGCAAATACTCTTAGCGTTTTCTCCTTCTCCGAAAACCCAGACGTGGAGAAGAGATCACATGAAGAGTGTCTAAATGACTTTAAATCCTCTTCTATATATACCAAAACGTATAGGTTCAATAGACATGACGTTTGGGCTTC
Source organism: Pinus taeda (assembly GCA_000404065.3). Lineage (NCBI taxonomy): Eukaryota > Viridiplantae > Streptophyta > Pinopsida > Pinales > Pinaceae > Pinus > Pinus taeda. Next base: position 245,002 of record APFE031032857.1, on the reverse strand, counting down.
TTGAGCCTACATAAGTTGTTGGTCGGCTAGATAATAAACCCATAATCAAAATAAATTCATATCTCTGTAAATACTTATCAGAACCAGATGATCTTTGGATCAATCCTACACCTCTCGACGAGAGGGATCCAATAAAAATATCAGCTGCCATAAATAAGCTGACCCACATGGTTTTTGGCCCTAGTTGTTAATTTAACAGAAGAAGTGAGCTCTGAAGTGTCAAATAAATAAGTTTGAGGCTCATGACACACATTCCACAAATCTAGGAAAAAGCGACACTTAGAGGAAGGATTCTAAAACAATCTTTGCATGTAAACTCCAGCTACTAAAAATAGCTCCATAAAATCTAGGAATGATTTTTGCATGTTTCTTTTTCTATTTCAGGTAAAAGCAACCCATGCATGCAAGTCAAGTTTTTTGGGTCTCGGGTGGAACCGTTCAACCTGATGGCACATGCAACGGCCTACTTGCATAGGGAGAAATTTGCACATTTATGGGAGGACGCTGGGTTGGATGCCCAGGCGATTACACAATTTTTTGGCTAAGTAGCTGACTGCTGCCGATAATTGTGTAATTTATGGGCTGAGCATTCCTGTTGGGCCAGATTGCACAATTTTCACTTGGAAGGTAGACTGATAGGATTGCACAATTTCTGAGCCTAGCAAACTACCAGTCAGGATTGTGCATTTTCTAGAGGGAAGGTTGGTTCCCCTCTAGAATTATGCAATTTCTTGAGGGAGCTTCTCAACCTATAGCTAGACCAAGTCAGGAGAAACAACCTATGACAGGAGTGAAATAAGCTATCATGCACTGGTTGGAAATCTGATACGAAACCACTAAAGCTCATGTACTTGACAAGACAATACATGGTGCTAAGGATGGTTGGTGGGGAGGCTCCAAAACAAAGCTAAGGAAAAATTTTGGAGGGTGGTTGTAGTTGCTACAACACTTGGAGACACACTGGTAGAACTCTAGCTCTTTGAATGAACCTTGTTTCTCAAAATCAATTCTAACACCTCTGAAAGTATTATTTAGTTCTCTATTTGTCTTGGTTTCCACACTTGCTTGATTGTAAGATGTAGCATCTTCCAAGTTCTTGGTCGGTCAACACACATTCCAAGTAAATCCAACATAGTTTTCTCATTTGGAAATGAGGGGTATATTGGTGCACAAGTAGTATGGTCGTCAGAGTCTTAGTTTCATCTATGGTGTTTCTTTGTTGCCAGCAAGCTTGAACAGTACCTTAATGGAGTCACGTAGGAACAAGAGCATCGCTCCGCTGCCAGCGAGCCTGGTCAGTACCCCAACGGAGTTACTTGCATCACCTCTCTACGTAGGAAGCATTTATTTTCCTTCATCTTATTCATTTTTCTTCTTTTATTTTTTTTTTCATTTTTCATTTTTTATAACTGTGGATAACACTTATTCATTTCAAAGGCGAAAGGGGGATCTCGACTTATTAAGAGTAACAAAGGTTGTTCCTTTAGAGAAGTAGTTTACATATATCTCTAACCTGCTTGTCAAGGTTTTCCCCCTCACCTTACTCTACTTGACTAAGCTGACAAGGGTTAACCCAAAAAAAGGTGATTAGAGTAGGTGACACTAGTTAACGCAAAAGAGTTTGTGTTTTCACCAAGCTTCACTTCGAAGAGTACATATTTTCCATTGATGTATCATGGAATGAAAGTAACAAGTTCTTCATGGGAGAAGTGGAAAACAGATAACCAAATGTTAATAGCTATACAAGTCCTCTTTTACTTTACCCATCTTGTTTTAAGAGTCACACATGCTTTCATGTGAAACTAACCTATGAGTGCAAAGCAATGAAACAACAAAAAAACATAGTGAAAGTAGAAGTAAATGTGAAAACAAAGCAAGTAAGAAAACAAGCAAGAAAAAAAACAAACATGTGAGGGAAGTAAGAAAACAAGCATGCATGAAAACAACCAAAAGAAAACATTATTCCTACTCCTAAGCTAACAGTGCATGGGCCTGATCACGTGAAGTGATACTTCCAATGCAGCCACCAGCACATTGGTTGACCCATGTTGGTGTAGGCATGGTTAACGAACATCACAACTGTGCAAACCAACAAACATGAAATATAAAAAAATGAAGAAAAACACACTCCAATTTTAAAAATGTCCTCAGAACATAAGTGAGTTTAAGTACATGGCATGCAATACGTGGACTTGTCACGGTGTTGTGCGACACTTCATGTAGTTGTTAAGCATACGCATACTCTTGACTGTGACATGCAAGAAAACAAAATAAACAAAGACAACTTGCATCATGCACATGAGCTTTCTATGCAAGATTCCTCTAATGCATGAGATATGGGATCGTGTAGTTTGAGTGGAAGAAGTATGATATGTGCATGAGATTGATCTTCAATGCATACAGATGAGTGATGAGGAGCCTTGGTTGTTTTAATAATTTCTTGATTAGAAGTGAAACCAACCTCAAGACAATGAGGGCCTGACATAACCATCAGCTCGGGCTGAAGTTCCTCGATATTCTGGGGGGTTTCGACTTCGTCGATAGATAGATCATCATAAACAGGTGGCCTCGAAAAATCAACTATGATAGAATCATCATCGTGATCAAATATAGGAGTAAATAGATCATGACAGCTAAGATAAACAAAATCAATGATTTCATCGACATCTTCATGATATGATGAATCAAACAAAGGGGTAGATGAGAAGTGGACAAATTCACCCTTTGTGTTTCCAAAAGAAGCAGATGAAAAGTCAAGTGGATTTTCAATGAATAATGTATCCTCTTCATTGTGGGATGATGGACTAAAATCTGGTGTGTTCTACGAATGATCAACAATGGGTGCATCCGTAGATGGAGATACACATGTGAAATCATGGATGGAAGGCTCACCAAATATGCCAAGAAAGAACCAAGGAGGCTCAGATAGAAGGGAGTCATCCTTCACCAAGTGTTCATGCTTATGCTGCCATTCATACTCTTCATGAATGACAATGCATGTTGGTTGTGTAACAACAATTCCGTCGACGGTTTGATCCTCATTCACAACAAGTGTACAGCCTGGAATGGAATAACACAAGACAATATCATCTGGAGGATCATCCGAGTACTAAGACAGAGGTAGAGGTACAAAATGCATGTGACAACTCAATGGACTCAACCAAATATACACAAAAATTAAGTGGAGAGATGCTGGTAGGATGTGACAGTTGAACGGATATGTGTACCTTTTCTCCTACATCACTCTGCAGTGGTGGGGTTTTTTGATGAGGGGACGAGAAACAATCACTTGTGATAATGATCATATCAATCTGTGATTGTGTAGCTCCATCACTAAAGTATGTTGAGCGAGGCTTGGGTTCAAAATTCTTCTTGGGATGGAATTATTTGTTAATATAGTACTCGAATCTATCCCAAACATATGGAAATTTCATCTGTCTTTTCAGAGCTTCAAACTACAAAAATGGAAAGGCTGCCAAAAATCCATAGGCAATTCATGTGGGGCCTTCCGTTGTTGTAACAGTTTTTGGTCAAGATGTTCTGGATCAAAATGATGGAAAGTAGATTCAGTGATATCAAAGAACTACTCAAGTGAGTGCATGTTGTCATTTGGTAGGCTGCAACACCACCGTTGTGGGGATTCACAAAGTGTGTATGTAAGAATTAGACTAATCTCTTCTACATATAACTCGTCTGCATTCTCAAGAAATGCATAGAAGCCTTCTAAGTACTCAGGCCATGCCACTTTGCCTTCCCCATCATATGTGAATTTGGACAAGAGATAAAAAAAACTCCCTCATGATGTTGAGAGGTTCGGCATGTGAAAAACATCATGGAGGGGTGAGTGTAACAAAATCCATGATGAATGTGCAAAGGTTCAAAACAAGATGAGAGGACACAACTTGTCATCTCACCCTCCTTCTAGCGTCAGAAATGTTGACGGTGCTAGATCTGCCAACATGTCAGGGGATCTCCCCAGTAAGAAGTCCCAACTAGACCCCAGACCATTTGGTGTAGGAGTCCCAGAAGTGGGTCCTACGGTATTCCTTGATGTGGTTTTGCACATAGGAAAGTAAGATGTTCGTATTAGTAGAAAGCATGTAACATATGCAGCAAGTAAAGGAAGGTGCATGAGAAGTTCTAACACGTGGAGGGTGAGATGAGTGCACCCCTTGGAAACCTGTGAAAGCATGAAGTTAAGAAGGGAGCACATGAGAAAAGATGCATCACAACATGGAAGGCAAGTAAGCTAGCAATCCAAAGTGATGGTTAAACTAATAGCACATTTAAGTAAGATTCATACATACATATACAGAAAATAGCTACACATGCAAGCGTAAGAAAACATATACATATATCATTTAGAGTAAACAAGATAGTTGAAATACAATATGAAATATGCATGAAACGTACTGGCTTTGTTATATTAAGAAGTGTAAGTTCCAGTCACACAATACAACCATGACCAACCACTAGTTCTGACAATGGAAGGTTACAGTCATTATCGCCTACTCCTCTAAAGAGATATACTAGCTTTACAGAGTGGAGAAGCCAAGGCTCATTACAATACTCTCCAAGATTTCTTTAAGATACTCCTATTGGAAGCTTGGCTGACCAAAAGCCTTTATAACGAGTTATGAGGGACTATATATAGAAAATGGTGAAGTGGCCCTTGGCATTCCCCTTTGTGACAGTTCAACTACCCTCATGACTCACAATCTACTCTATGATTGTTACATCCAACTATCAACACTTGAACTTCCACTTGACAAGTTATTACATACAATTTGCACATGTACCCATGTGAGATAAAATAGGCTTGAGAAAGGAATGCAATACATCCCTATGACTAGGATGATTATGGGAAGACCTGCTCTTCAACATCCTCATGGCAGTCAACAATAGTGAACTGATGCCAAGCTCGGTAGCTCACGATGGTTTCCATGTACTCTAAGGTGGCCTCTTTCAAGAAATGAACTCTTTCCTCCATAGAATCTACGTACATTGCTTGGGCTCCTCTATATAACTCATTTGATAACATGCACATCATTGTCTTGAGTGTGGCCAAACCAGTAACATACTGTTGTATGGTGTCCACACTGATCACAAACTATGGGCATGTGGCTTTCTGCATCAACTCATCAAAGTATGAGTCAAGCTCCAGTCGGACCTGTGCCTGTCTTTGCCTAAGTGAGTGTCCCAATGGATGGGATCATGTGCGCACACACAAAAACATCCATGCTCCTGAATACTCATGCATGGGAAACTTGCAAACTAGTTATGTGTTGCGAGAGATATTCATAGTTCCGGATATGATTCCGAATGCATGCCTTCAGCTCAACCACTTTGGGCTTCATCATCTTGGGCAAGTGTAATAGTGCTCCCTTATATCTTATTGTCCATGTTTTCATGTCATCAACAACAACATGCACATTCGGCATGATACATGATCTCCTAGCACATCGCAACTGCCAACCATTAAGATGGAAAACTGCCTTATTCATGGTACCAAACTTGGAATACAACACTTGCAAGAATGTGTCAAGGGACAATACTTCATCCAGTATTTCCTTCTTCAACTCTACTCACGAAAATGCTATAATTGGTTCTCCTCCCTGCTTGGTCGTCTATAACTCCTTAGCCATTCACTCATTTTTAGCTATCAATAAGCGAACACTTGGGCTAGTGGCTTTCACATATGCTCTGGTAGCATTAGCCAAGGTCGTTGGATGCTTGCACATGTCAAACACAATCACTCATTCCTCAAACTACATAGGAGATGTTTGATCATCTAGAGTTGATACTCTATGAGATTTCACAACTCTATGTTGGGACTCATCAAATGAGATGTTGTGAATCTCTCCCTTCAGACTGTCTCCAAGGATTTTAGTGTCTCCTTTGTCGCCTGGGACTTTCTCCGCTTCAGGATCCGGTGAAGCTGGTGGGTCGAACTCTTGGTGGTGAGGCATGAGGTTGATGTCTTGCTCTAACTCCTATTGCTCCATGTCCATATCCATATGCTCAATTGATTCTTCAATATCTTGAGTGAATTATTTCCCCTGCGACTACCAACCCTGTCTCCTTGGTGCCAACTGTTCGGATGAGTCGACTACCTGTACATGTGCAATTTCATTTGTCTGTACATGTTGTGTCCCTTGCTGTACCTATTCCTACTACACTTCCTTCTCCTATCTGTGGAACTCCTGTTCCTTCTGAAGCTTCTCCTTCAACTCATGAAATTCCTTCTTTGTTTCCTTTGTTCTCCATTTTTCTCTCTTCCTTTGCACGTTCCTCTTATCATGCTATTGCCACTTCACCTCTATTTCCAAAGTTACTTTCTCCACAAGTGGGTCTGCTCGGAACTTACAACTTTGTTTCTCCTTCGTGCTGTCAACAATCTTCCTCTTGCCTTTGTCACATGGTGGTATGTTTATCTCTACTTCTGCTGCTACTAATGCTCTCCTGGATGCTTCTTCACGTTGCATTGCTAACCATTCCACAACAATGCCGACTAGTTCTTGGGCCTGGAGAAGTTGTAACAATATATCCATGGGTCTTCCTCTGCCCAATGACATGCCCTGTGGATCCATTGGAACTGTACACTCGCACAGTGCTCTTTCAAAATACAATGTGGGTCATACAGATTGAAGCTTTAGATGTCAAAAGGATATTTCTTGATCTCAAATGTTTTGAAATCTACATGTTTGAGGTTTCATATCTCGTACAATCCGATCCACAATGGAATAATGGGCCAAGGTTCCTTCTTCTTCTGGTGCATCTTGGTTGACAGTTTTTTCGAGATGTGGTATGATACTTCTTCCATGACGATCTTGTCCATGGAAAACTTTGACAAAACATGTAGAGGCTTCTACGCACTATACATCCATATGAAGTTGTCAGATGGTGAGACACACCAATACGCTATGTCAATCAGTGCCTCCATTACTTCCTTTGACATACAAGGTGGATCCTTCTCAAATATCATCTTGTACCTTGGGGTGAAAAAATGATCTGACGGTTGTGTGATGACTCCTCTGAAATTGCATTTGGACAACATTTTACAATAAGTGTTCATAGAGGTCTCCACCAAAGTCCATGCCCACTTCAAGCCTTGGAACTCCTGATGGGCACAGATTGCATCCAAGATGTAAGCTAACATGTATATTTCTTCTTTATGATATTTGGGTGGGTGTCAAGCTCTTGTTACCTATTCCATTACCATGTGAGGCAACATGTCGAACCAGTTGCATGCTTTTCCTTCACTGGCCAGTTCATCCAACGTGATCAGCCAAGTTTGCGAGAAGGTTTCGAGACATGCAAAGATGACCAAGAATTGATACGCCTTCCACAGTATCATTGTCTTGTAAACTTGGTTGGGTGTCATCTTGAATTTGGCTGGCTCCTTCACCCAATTCTTCAAGATATCCCTAGAGTTGGCATTGCTGCTAGGTATGCTGAAAGGTGTCTCCATGGTGATCACTGGCTTCGACATATGGTACATTTGTTCATAATCCTATTGTTAGGCCCCTATAATACTAGTGATTACCCCATTACTATTGTAGTTGTATCCCTTATTAATATTTTTGTGCCCCTATTGTCCCCATATTGTTATTACTGTGCCCCATAGAATCCCTCTATTGCTATTTTTGTACCTTTATATTATTATTGTTAGGTCGGCTGGGTTATATTGTGACTCCTTAGACTCCTATATATGGAAAGGAGGTTTTGTCATTTGAATCATCAAAGAATCATTCATTTGTGTAATGTAAAGGAGGTTTCCCCCTCGAAGAGGTTGAATTCTAAGGTGTTGATCTATCTTTTCTATCTTTTGTGAGCTAGTTTCATAACATTTGGTACCAGAGCTTTGGTTTGTAGGGTTTCATTGCTCCAAATAGGTCATCATGGAATTTTCGCTATAACCTTTTTTTCTGCGACATTTCATAAGCAAAAAAAAACCCATTTGAGAAGAAATCGCACTGAACCTCAGATCCAAATTTCAGAGCTTTTTGCGCTATCTTTGCGAAGATATGATCTAAGGAAGTTGGTCTTTTTGACAACTCATGAATTACATTCCAAACAGGTGACCTGGGGAAAATCGTCATAACTGTCTCTTTGAGCATTAGATTGAAATTTCATCATAAGGTATAGAAAGAGGACGGACTGTAGTTTCTTGCATATATTTTTTAGAGCCAAAGGTCGAAAAAGGGACACCTGGCGCGTCGTACAAGTTTGCTCTATTGAACTAGTCTATAATCAGGTCACTGTGGGAGATTTGGCATAACTCTTCCTTGGAGAATCCAATTTGGGTCAGACTGGTGGCATTAGAAAGAGGACACAGAGGGATATTGTGGATCACAATTTCAGAACTGGATGATCTGTAATTACAGACATACATCATAAGCAATATCAAGCTCCTATGAAGTGAAAAAAGGTCTGTAGAGTTTTTTAAATTTTTGCTTAAGCTTGGCTTGAAAAACTATTTTGAAGGAATTCAAAGGGCATAGTAGAGCATTATTATTGGTAACTGATGCCCTGAGGAAAGAAAATACAAACACCTAGTAAGCAACCTGAAAGCTCTAGCATGACTCATGAAGAAGAGGAAGAAATGCTACATGATATATCAAAATTACAAGACCAAGTGCAATGAATGTCACTCTCACAAAAGCTAACAGAAGCTAAGATAAATGACGTGGAATCTAAGATAAAGGGCGTGGAAGCTAAGATGAATGGTGTGGAAGCTAATATGGATGATTTGAAGATAGATTTGAAGACATATTTGAAGATAAGCATGGCAAATTTGAAGACAGATTTGACAAATTTTCTACAAGAAATACTTACTAATGATGAAAGGGTAGTAAAGGAAAATCATGATGCGAACAAAAGAAATGTTAATCATGATTTCATAGACTCTAATGTTGGATCGAAGACCCACCATATTCAAAAAATCGATATGAGGAAGTTTGAAGGCAAGGATCCTGCAACATGGATATTACAGATGGAGCAATTTTTTGATCTCAATAATGTGCAAAACACACAAAAGGTACGTATTGCAACTTTATATTGGAACCAAATCAGTTTGTATGGTATCAATGGCTTTGCTCTCATAAACAAATTATGACTTGGGTAATTTTTACGGAAGAATTGACAACACATTATGAGGATACAAAGAGCAACACTTTTTTTAGCCAATTGATAAGTCTCAAACAAAAGGGTTCAATAATGGAGCACATTAAGGAGTTCCAAAAATTGAACATAAGGGAAAAAAACACTCTAGAGGAGCATAGGAATGAAGTGTTCATAGGGAATTTAAAGGATAATATCCAACATGATGTTCGCCTTTGGGACCCTGATTCATTAGAGAAGGCATTCAAGTTAGCAAGAAAAATGGAAAGAAAAATTATGGCAACGAGGAAGCATACCACTCACAACTAAAAGATGGAAGTGTTGTTGCCCCTAGTCTTCAACAACCTATAAGGTTGACACCACAACAATTGGAAGAAAAAAAGGCAAAAAGGGATTTGTTACAGTTGTGATAGCAAATACACTAAAGGTCATAAGTGTGCTAAGAAGAAATTATTCTACATAGATTGTGAAGAGGAAGAAGAAAAGGAGCAAGAAAGTTCTAAAGAAGAGGATATACTCCAGGAACAAAGCCTAGATAAAGAAGAAATGAATCCGACCATATTTTGTAATGCAATGGCTGAAATTACCACTTCTCAAACCATCAAGATAGAAGGACAAATCAAGAAGAAAAAGGTAATAGTGTTGATTGATTCAGGAAGTACCCACAATTTTATTCATTGTAAGATAGTAAAAGAATTGAATTGCTTCCTATATCTAGCACCAGAGTGTCAAGTGATGGTTGTAAAAGGAATGATAAATTGCTCTGGAAAGTGCCTTAATATCAAGCTATCCATGGGATAATATGTATTGACTAGCCCAATGCTTTCCATTCCAATGGGAGGTGTTGATGTTGT
>APFE031032857.1:219156-233056 GCA_000404065.3 Pinus taeda | reverse complement strand
CAGGTTTACCCAAGTCTAAGGGAAAGAGTGTCATCATGGTGGTAGTTGATAGACTTACCAAGTATGCACACTTTTTTGCATTATCACATCCATTTAAAGCCAGTACAGTTTCTACTGCATTTATGGAAACAATTCAAAATCTGCATGGAAACCCAAAGATTATTGTAAGTGACAGAGATCCCATTTTCATTGGAAATTTTTGGACAGAATTATTTTCTTTTCTCGGTACTCAGTTATCTCATATCTCATCTTATCATCCTCAATCTGATGGGAAAAGTGAGATAGTAAACAAATGTTTGGAAGGATATCTTCGTTGCTTTCTATCTGATAAATAGACGCAATGGATCAAATGGTTGCCTCTAGCTGAATGGTGGTATAACATTTCCTTCCATATAACAACAAAAATGACCCCATTTATGGCACTTTATGGATATTAGCCACCATCCATCACATCATATTTAAGAGAAAATTCTAAGGTTCAAGCAGTGGAACATCACATCGAGCATCAAAAACAAGTCCTCCAACTCTTAAAGGATAACCTCGTGTTCGCAGAATAGAATGAAACAATAGGAAGATCAACATCACAATGAAAGAAGTTTTGATGTAGGTGATTTGGTATTACTACGGCTATAACCATATAAACAAATGTCCCTCAAGCAAGCTAAGAAGGATAATAAATTATCACCAAAGTATTATGGTTCGTACAAGGTGTTGCAAAAGATAGGTACTATGGCACACAAATTGGAGCTTCCTGCAACTTCTCTAGTGTACCCAGTTTTCCATGTTTCATGTTTAAAGAAGGTTATAGGCAACAAGGTCCCAGTTCAAACAATATTGCCAGAACTTGACGAGGAAGGAAAAATTATATTGGAACCAAAAGCAGTCACAAAAACAAGAACTCGATAGCTATGAAAGTGATCAATTTCAGAGTATCTCATCAAGTGGAAGAACTTATCCGCTGAAGAATCCACATGGGAGGATGAGAAGTTTATACAGAAGCATCCACATTGAGGACAACACTTTTTTGAAGGAGAGGGGCATGTTAGGTCCCTATAATACTAGTGATTACCCCATTACTATTGTAGTTGTATCCCTTATTAATATTGTTGTGCCCCTATTGTCCCCATATTGTTATTGTTGTGCCCCATAGAATCCCTGTATTGTTATTTTTGTACCCTTATATTATTATTGTTAGGTTGGTTGGGTTATATTGTGACTCCTTAGACTCATATATATAGAAAGGAGGTTTTGTCATTTGAATCATCAAAGAATAATTCATTTGTGTAACATAAAGGAGGTTGTTCCCTCGAAGAGGCTGAATTCTAAGGCGTTGATCTATCTTTTCTATCTTTTTGTGAGCTGGTTTTATAACACCTGTACCTTCAAGGTAGTAATCTTTGTCCTGCTAAGACTGCTCAATATCATCATCTCAAGATCAGTGTGTGAGATGATCCAATATATCACGCATGGGAACAAAGGGTACCTGCATGCAATCCAGTACAAGTCGGACTTGTGAATGTTCACATAGACTTGGAGGCATTTGAGTTATTCCCTAATGTGCCTACAAATCCATCATTGACCACTTTCCATTTCAGCTTGATGTCCTTGTCTACAATCAGCTTTTTGTCTTCATAGATCGGCAAACTTGTAGACACTCACTCAACTGCTGCTCTAGTTGTGCTTCCGTTGGTGTCCTTTTATCTTTCTCTCTTAGAGGCCATTGATCCTGAACTGATGACAGGAGGATGAACACCTGCTATCTCTAGAGACATTGTGACATTCATGGCAAGAAATATGTTAGTTAAAACCAAAGCAAACTTGAGGAAAGACATGCAACATACCAAGGGATGACTGGCAAGGATTGCACAATTTTCCTGGAATATTAGGAGGATGGCTTTCGGAACAACGCAAAAAGCATTCCAGATTGCTGGGAGATTGGTTTGATGCTAGAATTGTGTAATGCGCAATCCAAATTGGCTTGTTGGCTCCTGGGATTATGCAATGCGCAATTTCAGCTGGTAGGGGTTAGAGGCAAAGTGAATGAATTGCACAATTTTCTACGCCAGTGGTCACTGCCTCTCAGAATTGCACAATGCAAGACTAGAGGATAGCCACTGGGAAGAAATATGAATTTTTTGGGAGGAAGGAAGAGCCTTCCCTCTCAGGATTTTGCAATGTTGTCTTGGTCAGGAAGAGTCCAGGCCAAGGTTGCCTAGAGCCATCGACGGGTAACTGAAAGAAAATGTGTATGTGAATTCATGGTGATAATGAGTGTAAGCGTGAGTGAATGATCGCACATGAAAACAATGAATATAAGATTCAGAAAATGGAACAACATGCATGTGTGTGAAGCAAGTCGCAAGTCGTCGAATCGACGACCGTTCATGTAAAACAGTATCATGCATGCACAAACAGTGAGATGCTAAAAAAAATTGAAATGTTGCTAGTAAAATATAATATTCTTACAAATGACAACAAGTATTCATAGAAATCAAGCAAACAACACTCACACAAGCCAAAATACAAAAGGCGACACAAATGCTGCAAAAGACAAGTTAAGCGGACTTACCCGGAAATAACTAAGTTGGATTTGTCGAAGACTCTTAGATGTGTTGTGGGATGTCATAGTTCCAATATTGACATGAAGAAGTGAGCTCTAAAGTGTCGAATAAATAAGTTTGAATCTCATGACATGCATGCCACAAATCTAGGAAAAAACAACACTTGGAGAAAAGATTCTACAATGAGCTTTGCATCTAACCTCCATCTACTAAAAATATTTCCTTAAAATCTAGGGATGCTTTTTTCATGTTTCATTTTGCTATTTTGGGAAAAATAAACCCATGCATGCAATTCAAGTTTTCATGGTCCCGGGTGGAATCAGTCAACCCGATGGCACATGCAACAACATCCTTGCTTGAGGGAGAAATTTTCGCAATTATGGGAGGGAGTTGGGCTGGCTGCCCAACGAGATTGTGCAATTTTTGTGCTGAGCAACTGACTACTGCCCATAATTATGAAATTTTTGGGTTGAGAAGTCCTGTTGGGCCAAATTGTGCAGTTTTCACTAGGAAGGTTGACTGACAGGATTGTGCAATTGTTGAGCCCAATAAGCTGCTAGTCAGGATTGTGCAATTTTTGGAGGGAAGGATGGTTCCCCTCTAGAATTGTGCAATTTCTTGAGGGAGCTGCTTGGCCTGCAACTGGACCGAGTCCAAAGAAACAACCTATGAAGGGAGTGAATTAAGTAATCATGCATAGGCTAGAAATCTACTAGAAAACCATTAAAGCTCATGTACTTGATAGTGCAAGACATGGTGCTGAGGATGGTTGGTAGGGAGGCTCCAAAACGAAGCTAAGGAAAACTTTTGGAGGGTGGTTATAGCCACTACAATACTTAGTGATGCACTAGTATAACTCCAACTCTGTGAATGGACCTGGTTCATCAAAAGCAAGTTTAACACCTTCAAAATTATTGTTCAGTTCTCTGTTTGTCTTGGCTTCCACACTTACTTGATTGTAAGATGTAGCATCTACCAAGCTCTTGGTTGGTCGGAACACATTCCAAGCCAAGCCAACATAGTTGTTTCGATTGTGGATGAGGGGTATATTGGTGCACAAGCAATATGCTTGACATAGCCTTAGTTTCATCTCTAGTGTTGCTCTACTGCTAGCAGGCCTAAACAGTACCCTGACCGAGTCACGCAAGAATGCAAGAATCACTCTGCTACTAGCGGGCCTTGTCAATATTCCAGCAGAGTTACTTGCATAACCTCTTTGCGCAGGAAGCCTTTCTATTCTTTCGCCTTATTCATTTTTCATTTTTCAATTTTTTTTTTTTTTTTTTTTTTTTTCATTTTACATAATTGTGCATAACACTTATTCATTTCAGATTTGGAAGAGGGATCCCAACTTATTTAAGGGAAGTAGAGGTTGTTCCTTCAGAGAAATAGTTTATATATATATATATATATATATATATATATATATATATATATATATATTATATATATATATTATATATATATATATATATATATATCTGACATGCTTGTTAATGTTTTTTCCCTCATCTTATTCTACTTGACTGAGCTGACAAGGGTTAACCTGAAAACAACCAACTAGAGTAGGTGACACTAGTTAGCACGCAAGTGTTTGTGTTTTCACCAAGCTTCACTTCAAAGAGTATGCATTTTCCATTGATGTATCATGGAATGAAAGTAAAAAAAATTCCATGGGAGAAGTGGACAACATATAACCAAATGATAATAGCTATACAAGTCCTCTTGTACTTTAGCCATCTTGTTTTAAGAGTCACACACAATTTCATGCGAAACTAACCTATGATTGCAAAACAAGAAAACAACAACAAAACAAAGAGAAAGTAGAAGTAAATGCAAAAGAAAAGCAAGTAAGAAAACAAACAAACATGCAAGGAAAGTAAGAAAACAAGCATGCAAGCAAACAACCAAAAGAAAACACTACTCCTACTCCTAAGCTAACAATGCATGGGCCTGATCACATGAAGTGATACTTTGAAAGCAGCCACTGATGCATTAGTTGACCCATGTTGGTGAAGGCATGGTTCGCGAACAACACAGTTGTGTGAACCAGCAAACATGAAAGATATAACAATGAAGACAATCACACTCCAAGTTTAAAAGTGTCCACGGAACATAAGTGAGTGCAAGTACATGACATGCAATTTATGGACTTGTCATGGTGTTGTACGACACTGTGTGTAGCTATTAAGAATACATATACTAGATTTTAGACATTTGTGGTTTATATCTTTTGACTTAGTTACCATAGAACCCATAGTAAAAACAATTTTTCGTCAATGTTTCAAATCCCAACATGGATCCATCATCAGGACTTCTTGAATGTTGATGATGGATCCCTGTTGGGATTTGAAACGTTGACGAAAATTGGTTTTTACTATGGGTTCTCCAGTAACAAAGTCAAAAAATACATATACTCTTGATTGTGACATGTAAGCAAACAAAAGAAACAAAGATAACTTGTGTCATGCATGTGTGCTTGCTATGTAAGATTCCTCCAATGCATGAGCGATGGGATCATGTAGTTTGAGTGGAGGAAGTATGATCTGTGTGTGAGATTGACCTTCAATGCATATAGATGAGCGATGAGGAGCCTTGGATGTTTCAACAATTTCCTGATCGGAAGTGAAACCAACCTCAGGATAGAAATGGCCTGACATAACCATTAGCTCACGTTGAAGTGCCTCGACATTCTAGGGCCTTTCGATTTCATCGACAGATAGATCATCATAAATAGGTGGCTTAGAAAAATCAACTACAATAGAATTATCATTGTGATTGAATATGAGAGTAAATAGATCACAACAGTTAAGATTAGAAAAATAAATGGTTTCATCAACATCCTCATGATCTGATGAATCAAATAGAGGAATAGATGAGTAGCGAATAAAATTCACCCTCTGTGTTTATGAAAAAAGCAGACAAAAAGTTAAGTGGATTTCTAATGATTAATTTATTCTCTCCATTGTTGGATGATGGACTGATATTCGGTGTGTTCTATGAATGATCAACAATGGGTGCATCTGTAGATGGAGATACACATGCGAAATCATGGATGATAAGTTCACCAAAGCTCTCATGAAAGAAGGGAGGAGGCTCAGACAAAAGGGAGTCATCCTTCACCAAGTGTTGATGCTCAAAATCCTATCCATACTCTTCATGAATGACATTGCATGCTGGTTGTGCAACAACAACTCCATCAATGGCTTGATCCTCATTCACAACAAGTGTAGATTCTGGAATGGAAGAACACAAGACAATATCATCTAAAGTATTATCCAAGTACAAATATGGAGGTTGAGGTACAAAATGCATGTGACAACTCAATGGACTCACAACCAAATCTGCACGAAAATTAAGCAAAGTGATGTTGGGAGGATGTGACAGGTTAATGAACGTGTGCCCCTATTCTCCCGCATCACTTTGTAGTGGTGGAACAGTTTGATGAGGGGACAATGGACACTCACTTGTGACAGTGATTGTATCTGCCTGTGATTGTGCAACTCCATCACTGAAGTATGTCGCGTGAGGCTTGCACTCAAAATTGTTCTTGGGATGGAATGATTTGTTAAGACAATATTCGAATCTATCCCAAAGATATGGAAATTTCATCTGGATTTTCGAAACTTCAAACTGCAAAACAAGGAAGCACTGCCAAAAATCCATAGGTGATTCAAGCTGGGCCTTTCGTTGTTGTAACCATTTTCGGTCAAGAGGTTCTACATCAAAATGATGCAAATTAGATTCAATGAGATCACAGAACTACTCGAGTGAGTGCATGCTGTTAGCCGTTAGGCTTCAACACCACCATTGCGGGGATTCACGAAGTTTGTATGAAAGTAGCAGATTGACATCATCTACATTCTCAAGGAATCCATAGAGGTCTTCTAAGTACTCAGACTAGGCCACCTCGCCTTCAGCATCGTACATGAATTCGAACAAGAGAATAAAAAAACTCCCTAGTGATGTTGAGAGGTTCGGCATGCGAAAATAATTGTGGAGGGGTGAGTGTAATAGAATCCATGGTGGATGTGAAAACTTTGAAAATAGGATGAGAGGACACAGCTTGTCATCTGGCCCTCCTTCTAGCGGCAGAAATGTTGACGATGCTGGACCCACCAACATGTCAGGGGATCTCCCCAGTAAGAACTCACAAATAGACCTCAGACCGTTTGGTGTAGGAGTCCCAACGGTGGGTCATAGAGTATCACCTTGGCTGTGGTTTCACATAGAGGAAAGTGAGATGTTCCTGTTCGTAGAAAGGGTGTGACATATGCGGCAAGTCAAGGAAGGTGCATGAGTGGTTATAACACATGGAGGGTGAGGTGAGTGCGCCCCTTGGAAACCTATGAAGACATGCAGTTAAGAAGGGAACACATGAGAAAAGATGCATCACAACATGGAAGGCAGGTAAGCTAGTTGTTGGCTTGAGGGGCCCTGACCCAGGTTCGAAGTTATTTAGCCAAACAAATCCATACACTATTGGCCCTTTCAGCATCATCCCGTGGAACACGGATTGAAGTCTCACACAAAGCAGTATGGGGGGATGATGGAACCAATTTTCCACACCCTTGAGATGTTTGAGAGGTTGACTTAGTCCAACGAGATTTGTCTTTGTGCAGGTTGCTTCGCATACTTGTTCCAACCTTCAATAACTTCATGATCTCTTATAATCATCTTTCGTGTAACCCTAACCAAGGGCTGAGATGCTTTCGTGCTGCTAGGGTAGTGAACTACACTATTTACCCAAACTACACTGTGTATATTACTTATCTTCTTAATAGATCTTATTTAACTTCGCGTAAACATATATTCTATCTCGCATTCACTTAACCAACACATTCATTTATACTCGTGCATCATATAAACAGTAGAAGTACAATTTATACCCAATATATTCAATGCATAAAATAGGAAATAAATACACATAATTAATATGAAACTTATCTTTATTAATAATTCAAACTGTTACGGATTTGACTCACCTTGCGCACACAGCTGCAGGGGTCCGCACTGTCAGCTGCGAACTACCAGGCCTCTCCACACTCAGCTGCAGAGCCTTCTCCTAATCTACGACCCAAAACTAGAATTTACTCCATAGATACAACTCAACTCTTCATCCTTCTTGTGATTATTCGATTATATTAGATTCATTAACTACTTAGACCCTCACTCTATTTATACAATCCTGTGGTCCACGGACCATGGGTATATCTCTACGACCAACATTACATTAACAAAATTGAGGGTGGACAACCCTATGACTCTTTTACAAGCTACGCACTCTGCACCCACAAAATGTAGAGTCTTTACATCGAAGTGTACAAATTTTGACCAAAATCTGGGCTCTATGCCCTAAAACTTCCCTTGGGGGATCCCGTGCCCAACATGCCCCCAACACAAACATCGTGATTCACCCTTGAGTCAGTCTATCGATGTGGATATATTTGTGTGAAGACCTCCCAATTTTTCCTGGATTTTTACAAGATCAGTAGCGCAGTGAGTGGTTGCCTACTGTACTTCCTTGATGCATTGTTCAGAGACCGTTGTGGCTGAACTGTTGCCCTAAACCTTTTCCTGTGTTGCTTGTAGCACTCCGATCTTTGATTCAATGGAGGCTATAATGATATATGCCTCATCAATCCATGACTATAAGTGCACCTTCAAAATGGCTTCCTTATGTCAAGCAACATCTACTTGTTCCTTGAGTGCTTTCATTTGTTGCATCCACGTGAGCCTTTGTCTAAGGACAACCGTCTCCGTGGTCCCTTTTACTTCGTCATATTTTTGTTGTAGCTTACATGCCTTTGTCTCTAGGCATTGTATGTTTGGGTCCTCCTGCAAGGTAGTGAGAACCTCGAACGACTACTCGAATAGTTTTGTGCAGTCTGTCAGTACACTGTTAACCTCTGCTATTGCTGCTACAATCATGATGGCACGTTGTTCCTTAACATCCATTGGAGTTGAAGGATGCGCCTTCAATTGTAGTTCAGCTATCCAGCTAAACCCTGTCCATTTCTTCCTTTGCCTCACGTACCCTTGTTTCTAATTTCTAGATGTGCGCCCCCACTCATTCTTCTGCTTGGATGGAAAACTCTGGGACCATCTGGTAGGCTTCCTCCACCACCTGCATGATCTATCTATTATGCGCCACTACCTCATTGTGCTGCAAGCTCAGCTATTCAATGTTGATGCACTTATCGCTAATTACCTGGAGTGCACGACCCTCCCTAGCTCATAGTTCGGAAGTGATTCCATCCTACAAAACATAGAGTGTCTCTTGAGGGAGCGCAGCCACATTTAACCTGATTCTCTTCAACCCACTGACCATAGGCCTGTCAGCCTCATTTTCTATAACAAATGCTCCATCTGGCAACACTATGGTGTTGGTCATCTAGGCATGCAGTATTTCCTCGACCATGGACGTGCCTACTGCGAGGCTAGTTGGCATAGTGCCAGTCTATGGAGTGTGCACTTGCAAGTCCTGTATCTATGCTCAGAGGGCCCCTAACACCATCTGGTGTTCCTCCTTGAACTATTGGAGGGTCTCTGTGATGACATCCCTCACCATCTTGCCAATATCATGTAGATCCCTTTCAATGAGGGTGATCGGGTTGAAAGAAGTCTTTCAAGTCTTTAACTTCTTTCGCGGTCATACTTGCTCTCTTGGCCGTAAACATTTCAACTGGGTGGACGCAGTCTATGGGTCTGTGCCACCTTGCTTTATATTTGTCTCCAACTTGGGCAAAGGCAACTTCTATTCTTCGCACTCTTCCTCTTTTGCCTCTTGCTGCTCTTCCGCCAACTTCGTAGCGTCGCATGCCACTTGGGCCTTAACTACTACCACTTTGTTTCTTCACTTTTATACCAACTACACTATCCGCAATTTTGCCTCTTCCTTTTTACATTACATGGCAGAATTATCTACCTCCACCATGGAGCTTGCTGGAGAGTGCCACTTTGGCGGCCATGACTCAAGGACTGTGAAGATGACGTCTTTTGTCACTAGATAGGGTAGCTCGTGCCACGTCTTCATGGGGTCCTTCCATGCCCTAATGTAAATGTGGTGGAAATCTGCCTTGAACTCCACAAAGCTCTAGAGACGGATGTAGACTATGGGCAATAGCCATGACTTTCCATTAATCCCCATTCTGATGTTCATCTCCATGAACACCCAGAAGATTTTGTTGTCCCTTATTCTTTTCGCATCCTTGGTTGCCCACAACGAAGAGTACTTCGCTGACTTCGGAAGGTCTTGCATGATTGTTGGTAATTGGCTGTCTTTAGGAAATTCCCATGCCACTAGTACTATGGACAATAGAAGCCACGCATAGTGAAAAGTTATTCCGTGCTCTTGTGCCTCATGGCAGTTCTCAAGGAACTCTCCACATAAGTAGTTTTCCAACTACAAATGGACCCCTTCTATGCATTGCACTGCTAGTGCAACCACCGACGTGGGCACCTCATCTACGCGACACTTTTGCATAACCTTCCCCACAAATATATGCCTCATGACTTTAACCAAAGGGTTGTTGATGCTAGAAATGGTGTACCCTCTCTTCTTCTTCTCCAACTTAAACTTCTTCTTCATGGTGGCCGCAATGGCCAAATCATCACTCTTGCCCTTTGAGATGTTCCCTGGATCCTCCCCTTTACAAGGGAGCTCGGTAATTCTGTGAGTGAATTTTTTTTTGATGGGAATGGGCTCCTCCAGCCACAATCACTCATCATGCACCAAGCATAGCAGCTACCTGAAGACAAAAATGGTCATTGGGGCAAGACAATAATGTGGAACCCAGAGCAAGTTTCATTGTCTTGCCTTCTCCACACCTCTCAGCCATTTATGTGGCTCCAACTCTATGATTCCAGTTGGTGTGTCTTTCTTCTAGCACATTACTTGCATGGTTGTCAAATGTGGGAACTTCTTGTGGTATGCAAGATCCCAGTCTTCAAATTTCAGTACAAGCACTCACCCCAGGTGCACTCCTTCAAAAATAATGTCACCAGGGAGCAGCAAAGTCTACAGAGACCTTTTTCTCTCATTTATATCTTTGGGCAACTTTGCTTTACCCTTCCACGGAGGAACATATGTGAGCAGTCTAGTAAGAGGTTCTGCACTCTGGTTCTCAACCTCCATTTCTAGATCATCCTCTTCTACCAGGATTTCTTTGAATTCTTCCTCCTCATCAGCCTCCAAATTGATAGCCTTCCCATTTTCTTCCATGGTGAGCCTAGTCCTTAACGGATTCCTAGGGGATACACGTACTCATACCATAGCCTGCTTGTATTTCTTGGGTCTCGGCATACATGGCGATTTAGGGATTTCTGCGACTATCCTGATGCTTTCTGGGGCTTCTACTTCTGTGATGGCTTGTGTGGATTCCTTGGCATCATTACTCTAGTATCCATAGCTTCCTTAGGTGTTTCCATAGTGCAATTCCACAATTCTCTTAACAGCTCGGGTAATTGCTCAAGCAACAAATTTTCCTTCACGGTATTGAACAAGTCTGGGTTCATGAATGTCTGGGTGCACAAAAACTCAGTCTTCAAATTACCAAGTGTTGTTTGTTGGAAAGCCCTTTGTAATTTATAGTTCCTTTTGAATTCGAATTTGACCCTTCTCCCGAGCTTCGTGTTGGGTTGTGTTATATTCTTTCCATGACTAACCTATGTAGTGAACTGGGGGGTTTGAGGGGGGTGGGTAGCCCCCCTCTACGGTGCCCCGGGAAAATTCTTTTTGGACCCTATATTAGGTTGGGCAAACCTACCTATGGTTTTCAGTCCATGGTTTTGGATGCGATGGTTTTTTGGTCCATGGTATTGGATGCTTCGACATGTATAAATATGTATTGTAACATTGAAAGGAATATAATGAAAAATCAAGCTGGTAGTCCTGGTTTTGGGATCCAGGGGAAATCTCTGTGCATATGTGTTTTATGTGTTATGCTCTCTCATTGTTTATTTTCTTTGTTTTAGAATTCGCACGCAGGTAATTTCTATACAGTGTTAAAACCTACATTTGGTATTAGAGCTGTTTTGGCTTCAACGGGACGCCTTTGTTGCTGAGGGGTTTCACTCGGGCCTGTGGTAGACCCTGTTTAGTGGGAGATCTGCGAGATCGATTCTGGTGGTGAAAGAAGATGGCAAGCAGTGGAAAGATAGAGATTGAGAAGTTCAATGGTCAAAGTTTTGAGTTGTGGAAACTCAAGATGGAGGATCTGTTGGTGGATAAAGATCAGTGGATTGTTGTAGATCCAGGTACTAAACCAACGGGAGTGACTGATGGAGAATGGAAGAAGTTGGATCAGAAGGAAAAGAGCACAATACGATTGTGTGTATCAAATTCAATATTGCTAAATGTATCAGGGGAAGCTACGACGAAGGCTCTGTGGGACAAGTTAGGAACTTTGTACCAATCTAAGTCTCTAGTGAATAAACTATTCCTGCAGAAAAAGCTGTATAACCTAAGGATGAAAGATGGACACTCGGTGATAGAGCATCTGAATGCGTTTAATACTGTGGTAAGTCATTTATCATCTGTTGATATTAAAATTTCAGATGAAGATAAGTGCATCAGTTTGTTGTGTTCTCTACCAGACTCGTGGGATAGTCTGGTTATTGCAATAGTTAGCAATGCAACTGCTTTGCAGTTTGATGAAATAGTCTCAGCCTTGCTGACGGAGGAGATGAGACGGAAAAATATGGACAACCAGAATGGTGATGCCTTGTCTGTACGAGGATGGTCCCAGAATAGAAACAAAAAATAAGTCATTGAGTGGGAGATCTAAAAGAGGGAGATCTAAATCTCCAGGAAAACCTATAAAGGTGGTGTGCTGGAAATGTGGAAAGGAAGGGCACTACAAAAGGGACTGTAAATCTAAATCTCCTGGCAAAGGAAAGGGATCTAATGATGCTCCTTATGCAAAGGCGAAAACCACCTCAAATGAAGGTGGGGATGTGTATTTGGCTTCTTCAAGTACACATGTAAATCATGAGGCATTGTTGATTGACTCAGGTGCATCCTTTCACTTCATTCCCCATAGAGAGTGGTTCTACGAGTATGAGAAATACGATGGTGGTGATGTCTTCTTAGGGAATGATAGCAAGGCTAGAATTGTTGGTCACGAAAAAGTAAAGTTGAAGTTGCAATGTGGAAGGGTTAGAAAACTTCCGAGTGTTCTACATATTCCTGTGTTAGCCATAAATCTAATTTCTGTAGGCATGCTGGATGATGCAGGTGTAAAAACAGTGTTCGAGAAGGATACCTACAAGATGGTTCAGGGGCATTGGTATTGATGTGGAGAGTTTGAATTGGAACTCTGTAAAAGTTGCAAGGTAGCATCATTGTTGATGGGTGAAACAGTTTTGTGTTTCCTGAAAGTGGAGCAAAAAATCTAGTGGTCTCTCAAGAGAAGACCATGATGTGGCATCAAAAGCTTGGACATATTAGAGAGAAGGACATTCGAATACTTCATGGTAAAGGTATGATAGAAGTTATGAGTAATAGCTCTCTGGATTTTGATTTCTATGAAAGTTGTGTATATGGGAAGCACAATTGGGTTAGTTTCCCCTCTGGTGGTAAGAGGATGAAACAGATATTAGAGCTTGTCCACAATGATGTGTTTGGACCTATGAAGGTTCCATCACTGGGTAAGTCTGTGTACTATGTATCATTTATAGATGACTTCTCAAGGAATACATGGATATATTTCCTTAAGAATAATTTTGAAGTCTTTGACAGGTTTAAAGAATTTAAGGCTTTGGTGGAAATCCAAACAGAGAAGAAGATAAAAGTGCTGAGGACAGATAACGGTGGAGAGTTTTGCAGTAAGGAATTTGAAGAATTCTATAAGAAGTGTGGTATAGCATGGCAAAATACTACTCCACATACACCTCAGCAAAATGGAATTTCAGAAAAAATGAAGACGTTGATGGAAAGGGCAAGAAGCATGCTCAATGGTGTCAGGTTAGGACAAGAATTCTGGGCAGAGGCGATGGAGACATCATGTTACTTGGTCAATATATCACCTTCATCAGCGTTGGAGGATAAGACTCCATAAGAGGTATGGATTGGTAAGAAACCCTCTCCTTCACACATCTGAGGGTATTTGGATGTGATGCATATGTACATGTTCCAAAGGAGAAACGAACCAAGTTGGATAGTAAATCTGAAAAGTGCATCTTTATTGGGTATAAGGATGGTTTAAAGGGTTATTAGCTTTGGAACCTAGTCACATGGAAGGTTGTGTACAGTCGAGATGTGGTGTTTAGAGAGGTGAAAGATGTTATCAAACATGAAGTCCAACCAAAGGAACCTGTGAAGATAGAGTTTGAACTAA
>APFE031032857.1:190421-216168 GCA_000404065.3 Pinus taeda | reverse complement strand
GGAGCTATAAGGATAGACTGTGACAGCCAAAGTGCAATTTTCTTAGCAAAGAACCCTGCTTATCATTCAAAGACAAATCACATTGATGTTCAGTATCACTTTGTCAGGGATATGATAGAAGACAAAAAGGTGTTGCTAGTAAAGGTGGACACTTCGAAGAATACTGTAGATGCATTGACAAAATATGTGAGCTCTGAGAAGTTCTTTTAGTGTAGAGAAACAATGAGCATTTCAGGGCTGGAAAGATGACTAAGCTCTCTTGTGGCCCCGTGTGGAAAGAAAACAACAAGTGGGAGATTGTTGGGTTGTGTTATATTCTTTCCACGACTAACCTACGTAGTGAACCGGGGGGTTAAAGGGGGGGCGGAGCGCCCCCTTCGTTATGCCAATTGCGCAGTTAGGGGGTCACGGGGGGGCGGTAGCCTCCCCTGTCCGGGGGGTTTGAGGGGGGTGGGTAGCCCCCCTCTACGAGGTCTGTGTATCGCCTCGGGAAAACTTTTTTTGGACCCTATATTAGGTTGGGTGAACGTACCTATGGTTTTCGGTCCATGGTTTTGGACGCGATGGTTTTTTAGTCCATGGTATTGGATGCTTTGGCATGTATAAATATGTATTGTAACATTGAAAGGAATATAATGAAAAATCAAGCTGGTAGTCTCGGTTTTGGGATCCAGGGGAAAATCTCTGTGCATATGTGTTTTATGTGTTATGCTCTCGCATTGTTTATTTTCTTTGTTTTAGAATTCGTATGCAGGTAATTTATGTACAGGGTTAAAACCTACACTTCGATCCATTAATGCTCGATTGGCGGCAAAGTTTCAAGAATCTAGCCCATAAAGTTTGCCTTAATTTCCTACTTCTCGCTCCATTTGGTCTCAAACCAAAAATCACATCGTGAATAGTGATTCTAATGGTCACTTTCTAGCTAACCCGTGTGGCAATGCAGCTACCCTCGCGATGTCGCAAGCCCTGTGACACTCCGCTACTGCGTGCAATCCTGAGATTGCAAAGCTCCCGAGCAGAGTAGTTTATTGTCTTGCGCCTCCGTTCAATTGCCTGGATTGCTAAGACTGTGCTTTCATTGGCTAGTTAGATGGCCAGGCCACCTGTGTATGGCTTCAAATGACTACCATTTACCTTTCCTGAGAATAGTTCTCCATTTAACTTTACCAACTGCACCGCGCCACCATCTGTGATCTCCTTAATAACATACAGTCCCAGCCAATGCATTATGAGCTTCCTTGGGAATTTATCAAACTTAATATGATATAGCAACACCAAATCATTCACCTTGAAGGTGTGCAACTTAATATGTCGATCATGCTAAGCCTTTTCGCACTACTTTTGTAGCTGTTGGCGAAATCTAGCCAAAAATGGTTCTTCCTTGAGCTCCTCCACTTGTGTGAGCCTCTCCTCCGGGGCTCTACGATCCGTCATACTTGTGAGCACTACTATGAACAAACTAGGCACGATGTATTCCACTGGAATTATAGCTTCCACTCCATAGACAAGCCTAAAAGGTGTCTGTCCCGTCAATTTCTTGCATGTCACCCTATAAGCCCATAATATTGTAGGTACATGTAGGTCCCAATCACTTCGCTACTCATTGCATACCTTGTTCACCAAATTGCATACCTTATTGAACGCTTTCGCATGGAGAACCTTCTACGTGACAGTTCTTCCTACATATGTCTCCCCAACATTAAGAACCATTTGCACATTTGTCCCCCCAACAAATGCTTATTGACCATACATTTCAGTGCATAGTTCATGTGCATTTGCGTAGGTTGTTTTCCTTATGCCTATGTCCACCTGGCCAGATGCACGCATGGATCATCCTATCCATTGTATTTTTCTGTCAATCACACCCTAGGCTTCCTAAATCATGCATGCATCATTCCCCTACATTTGCGCCAATCGTTAATGCTCCCTTTATGCATACCCTAACATCTTGTGGGCATAGCGCTTAGTACCCAGTCCAAGGACTAGAAGCATTTCTATTCTAGAACTTCCCTTTCAAATTTATTCAAGAAGGTATCTTCCTCACTTAGACCACCATAAGTAGGTAGGTCTCTTACTTCTATCGATACGTAGCACAACGACCTTGTCATCATATTACAATTCAGTGTAGTTACCTCATGTAACCGATTCTACCATTTCTCTGTTTCCTCATCTAAATCCGAAGTACAGGAGTTTTCACACTGTTAAGTTATATATGCAGTCCAAATCATCGTTATTTTCATAGTCACACACTGGATCCATATAGTGTGATCCTTCAACAGGGTCTAGGGGTATAATTACGCATAGTGACTTCTTCTCAAAAATCTATTGTGCTTCTTTAGATTAATCACCCCATTCATGTCAGTGGCCCAATCAATTCCTAAGAGCGTGGGGTAGGGATTGCTATCATCAACAATCTCTATCACTTCAAATTCTGCTAGCTTTCTTGCTCCATCAATATCCATAGTTACTCCCTACAATCGCCCTATGGGTATTATTTTCTATTGGTTCACCATCCTTAGCTGAATTGGATGCCACTGCAGCGCAGCTCACCCCATTCACTCCCATGTCTATTTCGACAAAACATTTGCATCCAATCTTAAATCTAGGATGACTTGATCCATCTCATATTCTTCGATCTACATGGTTAGTCTCATCTCTCTTCCCATTCTTGTCTTATGTTTTCCGATCTTCCTAACTACATGTGGTTCTCATGGCGTGGTCCCAGTGCATCTGTTAATGAGTTCCTATAACCCTTTTACCACCTTATTGTTGCGAAGTAGCTTCTTACATGTTTCCAGGAACATTGTGAGCATAGATGGGTCCATCTCTAACTCTGGCTTATCGTTTCTTCCTAAAGTGGAGGCATCAGCGAAGTTCTTCTTAGCTTCCATAAAGGTTTCCTGAGTGCGCTCCAAATCAAACTTTGCTTCTTTCATCGCAGCTTTGTGAATGCAAGTACTATCTTCTAGTTGTTTGCCTTTGTCATCTCCTATCACGATTCCACTTCGAAGTACAATGTTCACATTCAGATCTTCAACGCACGGCTCATACCTCATCATTTGAAGGTTTTGAGTCGGGGGAGGCAGTAGCACTCCTTTCTCGCGTATCCTAGCTATCATTGTAGGACAATCATTTGTATCATGATCAAACAAGGTGAAATACAAACACGATGAGTGTGTTGCATTTGTGTAATTGTGAGCATAATGTCCTGACCCTCTGCAATTGTAGCATATCAATTGTCCGCTACCTCTTCTAGGTCCTCCTCCGCCTCGACCTCATCTGTGCCCCTGAAATCCTATTCGCGCCATTCCTGTCTTTTGGTCAAGGGCCCGTGTGTCATCCTGAACTTTCTAGGTGAGATTTCTATCCATGATTAACTCATAGCTTCTACAAGTGCACTCATCATGTCCTACTAACCTACAAAAGTTGCAAAACAACTGTCGCGAATTTTGTGTATACTTCAGTAACAAGTGACAATTGGCCATGGCATGTTTTCCTGCTATTTGACAAATCACACACCACAAAGTAGGTGACACGCTAGGTCTACTTGCACTTCCAGTATTAAGGGCATCAGTCCCCCTCATGCGAGGTAATTTGCGAAAACTGGGTAGTGGTCCTTGTCATGACCCTGACCCTTGCATTTTACGCACCATACCTCTTTGCACACATCTAGTCTAGCTGTCCTGTCCTGTTTTAAACTCTCCATGTTAAGGCATAAATTCTTCAGCTCCATGTGGATCTACTAAAATCCTAAGTTAGGATCCTGCATCAAGGTCTCATGTATCCTCATAGAAATCTCTAAGCCCTTCACCCAAGTCGTTTTCTTCTGCTGCAATAGCACACTCCTTAAATGTGGCATTAATGAAGCTACAAACCACTCGCGATGTTGTCCACCCATCAGATTCATATTAGCTTTGTGAATCATTCATTTTAGCCTCTGATCTAGCTCCCAAGGAGTCTCACCTAGCAGAATTGTGATCTCTTTGAATCTAATGATCGATTGTGCTTTAGACATTGGCCTGCTAAATTCTCTATTTAGTGCTGCTTGGATATCCACAATTCCCACATTTGGATTATCATTGGAGTACTTAATATACCAGGTCAGTGTGTGGTTTTGCAGGGCGTTAACCAGTGTCACTTTCTTTATATTGTCATTTGTAACTCCTTGTGCTTCCCATACAGCCCTTACCACGAACTAGAATTGGTCTGGATCCTCATTTCCCAAACCTTTGAACATAGGTAACTTCATTGTGCTTGCCATATTGAATCATAGTGTTGGTGGAGGTGGTACAGATGAAGATGGAGGAGATGGTGGTGAAGCTAGTGGTGGTGTGGGTGGAGGTGGTATTCATGGAATTCTTTGACTTATGGATCACACTTCGGTGTGAGATCTTCGTGAGCTCTTCCTTGTCTCCTCGTGGAGATGAAATAAAGGGGTTAGTTTCTGGTCCCCTATTTCCTTCATCCCTGTAAGCTTTTTCACTTCTCATATCCCTGAACATCAAGGTAACTTCATAACCTTCTTTTTTCATAATAGCATTTTAATCCAAGTATTCAAAGACTTTACGTACTTAACTTGCAGTCCTTTGAGAAAGCATCACTTTGCCTCGCTATAGCTGAATAAGGTGTCGACCGCAAACTCAGTAATGAATCCTCGTATAATCCGATCGATCCAATGATCAACAACACACGTGATCTTATCCTCTAATGCTTCTAACCTTCGCACTAACTCTTGGGTCCACACAATAGGATTGTCGAGTTTCCACCTTCCTTGGCTATTGAGTAGCTTCATGATCCACTTATATATCTTAGTAGGGAAGGACACGAAGAAGATTTCATGGACCTCCCTGTACAGGTAGCAATCCAACCACTCTTATTTTGACAGTTGCAGGTTCGTGTTCTCTTGTGCTGCGAACTCGTGAATTCTTCTATCCAACTAGCCTTCAATTTCCTTCTTAGTTGGATTCCAATGATACGACATTAGACATCTCTATGAAGATTTTGGTCCTGGAAACAGAACCATTTGTTGGCTTGAGGGGGCTTGACCTAGGTTCAAATTTATTTAGCCAAACAAATCCCTACAATATTGGCCCTTTCGGCATCAACTTACAGAGGACGGACTAAAGTCTCACCCGAAGCAGTATGGGGCGATGTTGGAACCAAGTTTCTACACCCTTGAGATGTCTGAGAGGTATTTTTAGTCTAACTAGATGTATCTTCACACATGTCGCTTCATGCACTTGTGTCAACCTTCAATACCTTCACGATATCTTATAATCATCTTTTGCACAACCCTAACCAGGGCCTAAGATGCTTTCATGCTGCTAGGGCATCGAACTACACTATTTCCCCAAACTACACCGCATATCTTACTTATCTTCTTAACAAATCTTAGTTAAATTTGCATAAACAGATATTCTATATCGCATTCACTTAATCAACACATTCATATATATGCATGCATCATATAAACAATAGAACTACAATTTATACCCAATATATTCAATGCATAAAATAGGAAATAAATACACAGAATTAATATGAAACTACTCTTTATTAATAATTCCAATTGTTACGGACTCGACTCGCCCTGCACACTCATCTGTAGGGGTCCATGCACTCAGCGGTGAACTACTAGGCCTCTGTGCACTCAGTTGTAGAGCCTTCTCCTACTCTACAACCCAAAACTAGACTTTACTCCACAAATACGACTCAACTCTTCATGCTTCTTGTGATTATTCGATTAGATTAGATTCCTTAACTACTTAGAGCCTAACTCTATTTATGCAATCCCATGGTGCAAGGACCATGGGTAGATCTCTACAACTGACAATACATTAACAAAATTGATGGCAAAAAATCCTATGACTCTTTACAAGCTACGTGCTTCGTGCTCACAAAATGCAGAGTCTTTACATTGGAGTTTACAATTTTTGACCAAAATCTAGGCTCTAAGCCCCAAAACTTCCCTTGGGGGATCCCACACCCAACAGTAGAAATCTAAAGTGATGGTTAAACCAACAACACATTTAAGTAAGATTCATACATACATATAAAGAAAATAGCTACAAATGCATGTGTAAGCAAATAGATACATATATCATTTAGAGTAAACAAGATAGCTGAAATACAATATGACATATGCATGAAACGTGTTGGCATGGTTATATTAAGAAGTGTAAGTTCCAGGGATACAATACAACCATGACCAACCACTAGTCCTGTCAGCAGAATGCTATAGTCACTATCGCCTGCTCCTCCAAAGAGATATACTAGCTCTACACAGTGGAGAAGCCAAGGCTCATAAAGATACTCTCCAAGCTTTCTCTAAGATACTCCTATCAGAAGCTTGGATGACCAAAATCCTTTACAATGAGTTATGATGGACTCTATATAACAAAGGGTGGGGTGGCCCTTGACATTCCCCTTTGTGACAATTCAACTACCCTCATGACTCTTCATCTGCTCTATGATTATTACATTCAAATATCGACACTTGAACTTCCACTTGACAAGACATTACATACAATATGCACATGTACCCATGTGAGACAAAATAGGATTAAGGCATGCAAGGCATCACTATGACTCGAATGACTGTGGGAAGACTAGCTCTTTGACATCCTCGCAGTGGTCGACAATAGCGAACTGATGCCAAACTCGATATTCCATGATGGTGTTCGTGTACTCTAAGGTGACATCTTTCTTGAAACAAGCTCTTTCCTCCATAGAATCCAGGTACACTGCTGGGGATCCTTTGTCCAGCTAGTCTGATAACACGCGCATCATTATCTTGAGTGTAGCCAGACCAACAACATACTGATGCATGGTGTATGCACTGATCACCAAGTCTGCGCTAGTGGCTATGCTTATCAACTCGTCAAAGCACAAGTCAAGCTCCAGTCAGGCCTATGCCTTTGTCTTTTCCTGGGTGAGTGTACCAATAGATGGGATTATGTGTGCATGCACAACAGCATCCATACTCTTGAATACTTGTGCATGGGAAGCTTACAAATGTGTGATAAGGTGCGGGAGATCTTCATAGTTCTGGATCTGAATATGGATGCATGCCTTCATCTTGACCACTCTGGGCTTCGTCATCTTGGGCAAGTGTAACAGGGCTCCCTTGTATCTCATTGTCCATGTTTTCATGTAATCAACAATAGCATGCACATTTGACAATATACATGGTCTCCTAGGGCATCACTGCTACCAACTGTTAATATGGACAACTATCTTATGCACAATAACAAACATCGAATACAACACCCGCATGATTGTGTCAAAGGAAAATACTTCATTCAGTACTGCCTTCTTCAACTTTTCTTGGTCGGATGCTATAATCAGTTCTCCTCCCTGCTTGGTTTTCTGTAACGCCTTAGCCATTCACTCATTTTTAGCTATCAAGAAGTGAACACTTGAGCTAGTGGCTTCAACATATGATCTGGTAGCATCAACAAATGTTGTTGGATTTTTGCCCATGTCAGACACAATCACTCGTTCCTCAAACTGTGTAGGAGATGTGTGATCTTCCATAGTTGACACTCTACAAGATTGCACAACTCTATGTTGGGACTCATAAAATGAGATGTTGTGCATATCTCCCTCTAGATTGTCTCCAAGAATTTCAATGTCTCCTTGGTCACCTGGGACTTGCTTTGCTTCAGGATATGGTGAATCTAGTGGGTCGAACTCTTGGTGGTGAGGCATGAAGTTGATGTCTTCCTCTAACTCTTTTTTCTCCATGTTCATATCCATCTGCTGAAGCGCTTGTTAAATATCTTGAACGAAGTCCTACTCCTGTGACTACTCACCCTGTTTGCTTGGTGCCAGCCATTGAGATGAGCCAACTACCTATATGAGTGCAGTTTCATCTGTCTGTACATGTTGCACCCCCTGTTGTACCTGTTCTTGCTACGCTTCCTTCTCCTATTTGCGCAACTCATGTTCTTTCCAGAGTTTCTCCTTCAACTCACGCAACTCCTTCTCTGTTTCATCCGTTCTCCATTTTTCTCTCTGCCTTTGCATGTTCCTCTTGCTATATTGTTGCCTCTTCACCTCTATTTCCAAAGCTCCTTTATGCACAAGTGGTCTCCTCAGAACTTATAGCTTTGTTCCTCCTCTGTGATGTCGACAATCTTCCTCTTTCCTTTGTCGCATTATGGTATGTTTACCTCTATTGTTGCTACTGCTAGTGTTGGTGCTCTCCTCGATGCTTCTTCATGTTAGTTTGATTACCATTCCATAACAGTTTCGACCTATTCATTGGGCCTAGAGAAGTTGTAACAATATCTCCATGGGTCTTCCTCCTCCCAATGACATGCCTCGTAGATCCACTAAAATTTTACTCTCGCACAGTGCTCTTTCAAAATACAATGCAGGTCATACAGATTGAAGCTTTAGATGTCGAAAGAATATTTCTTGATCTCCTCTCTTTCGACATATGCATGCTTGAGGTTCCATATCTCATACAACCCAATCTGTAATGGAATAGTGGGCCAAGGTTCCTTCTTCTTCCAATGCAGCCTAGCCGACAATCCTGCCAAGATGTGGTATGATACTTCTTTCATGACGAGCTTGTCCATGGTAAACTTTAGCAAAACATGCAGAGGCTTCTCCATGCCTTACATCCGTATGAAGGTGTCAAACAGTGAGGCATAGCAATCTGTTATGTTAATCAGTGCCTCCAATGCTGCCGTCGACATGCAAGGTGGATCCTGCTCAAATATCATCTTGTACACTGGGGTGACAAAATGATCCTACAACTGTGTCATGACTCCTTTGAAGATGCATTTAGACAACATTTTACAATAAGTGTTCAAATAGGTCTCCACCAATTTACATGCCCACTTCAAGCCTGGGAACTCTTGACGGGCACAGATTGCATCCAAGATGTAAGCGGACATGTGTATCTCTACTTTCTAACCTATGAGTGACTGTCAAGATCTTGTTACCTATTCCTTCAGCTTGTGAGCCAACATGTCGGACCAGATGCATGCTTTGGCTTCACTAGCTAGTTGGTCCAACGCGATCACCCAACTCTACAGGAAGGTTTATGTGGTCTCTTTGCCATACAAGCAGCATGCAAATATGACCAAGTATTGATATGCCTTCCACAGTATCTTTTTCTTGTAAACCTGGTTGGATGTCATCCTGAATTTGGCCGACTCCTTCACCCAGTTCTTCAAGATATCCTTGAGGTTGTCATCGTTGCTGGGTATGCTAAAGGCTATCTCCATGGTGGTCACTCCCTTCAACATATGGTACATATGTTCATAACCCTATGACCTGAAGGTATACATATTTGTCCCACCGACACTTCTCAATGTCATCATCTCAAGATTAGTGTGCGAGACGATCCAATGTATCATGTTCGCACATTGGAACACGGGATACCTACATGCAATCTAGTGCAAGTCGGACTTGTGAATCTTCACATAGGCTTGGTGATCTTCAAGGTCTTCCCCAAATGTGCCTGCAAATGTATCATTGACCCCTTGCCATTTCAACTTGATGTCCTTGTCTATAATGAGCTTGGTGACTTCATAGATTGATAAACTTGTAGACAGTTTCTCAACTCCTACTCCAAATGCGCTTCCATCGATGTCCTTTGATCCTACTCTCTTGGAGGCCATTGATCCTGAACTGCTAAGAGGCAGACGAACACCTACTATATTTGGAGACATGGAGACATGCATGGAAATAAATCTATCAGCTAAAACCAAAGAAAACTTGAGGAATGACATGCAACATACCTAGGGATTGACAGGCAAGGATTGAACAATTTTCCTGGGAAGTTAGGAGACTTGATGCCAGAACTGTGCAAAAGGTAGTCTGGACTACTGGGAGGCTAGTTGGTTGCTCGTATTGCACAATGCGCAATCTAGACTAGCTTGTTGGCTACTCGAATTACACAATGGTAATTTCAGCTGGCAGGGGTTGTAGGCCCATTGACTACATTACACAATTTTATGGGCCAATAGTCACTACCTCTCAAAATTTTGTAATGCAAGACTAGAGGATAGTCACTAGGAAAAAATGCACATTTTCTGGGAGAAGGCAGAGCCTTCCCTCTCAGGATTGCACAATGATGTCTTGGTGAGGTAGAGCTCGAGCCAAGGTTGCGTAGACCCGCTAATGGGCAACTGAAAGTAAATGTGGATGTGAATTACTGGTGATACCTAGTGTAAGTAGGAGTGAATGATCATGCATGAAAACAACGAATGGAAGATTTAGAAAATGGAACAACATGCATGTGTGTGAAGCGAGTCGCCAAATCGACAACCGTTCATGCAAAACAGTATCATGCATGTGACAACAGTGAGATTCTAATGAAAACTGAAACGGTGCTAGTACAAGCTAATATGCATGCAAAAGACAACAAGCATTCAAAGAAACCAATAAGATAGGACTTACACAAGCCAAAACACAAAAAATAACATAAATGCTACAAAAGACAAGTTAAGCGGACTTACCCGGAAATAGTTGAGTCGGATGTGTTGTGAGACATCAGAGCTCCAATATCAATGTGAAGAAGTGAGCTCTGAAGCATCAAATAAATAATCTTGAGCCTCATGACGCACATGCCACAAATCTAGGAAAAAGCGACACTTGGATGAAATATTCTAAAACAATATTTGCATGTAACCTCGAGTTGCTAAAAATATATCCCTAAAATTAGGAATGATTTTTGCATGTTTCTTTTTGCTATTTCGGGAAAAAGCATCCCATGTATGCAATTCAAGTTTTCTGGGTCCCAGGTGGAACTGGTCAACCCGATGGCACATGCAACAACCTACTTGTCTGAGGGATAAATTTGCACATTTCTGGGAGGAGGTTGGGTTGTTTTCCCAAGGGGATTGTGCAATTTTTGGGCTCAATAGCTGACTACTCCCCAAAATTAAGCAATTTATGGGTTGAGCAATCTTGCTAGGCCAGATTACACAGTTTTCACTGGGAAGGTTGACTAATAGGATTGCAAAATTTCTGAGCCCAACAAGCTGCAAGCTAGGATTGCACAATTTATGGAGGGAATGTTGTTTCCTCTCCAGAATTACACAATTTTGTGAGGGAGATTCTCAACCTACAACAGGACCAAGTCTAGAGAAACAGCTTGTGAGGGGAGTGAAATAAACTGTCATGCATAAGCTAGCAATCTACTAGAAAACCATTGAAGCTCATGTACTTAATAGTGCAAGTCATGGTGTTGAGGATGGTTAGTTGGGAGGCTCCAAAATGATGCTAAGGCAAAATTTTGAGGGTGGTTGTAGCCACTACAACTGGAAGCTAAGAAAACAACTTGTACTATATTCCCCTGCTCAACCCCTTTTTGAGAATGATTTTCCTATTTGGGTAGAAGAGGTAGAAGAAGAAGAATTTTATCAGTCATCAACCTAACCCATCTATACACCAGAAACCATAATTGGTTGGAGGCAATTAAATGAGGACAATCTGATTGACAAATTTATGCAAGATAAATATATTCCTACCATGAATATTGATGGTATAAAAGAAGAATATTTAGGAAACCTGGACACTCTTAGAACAAATCATGGTTAGATTTAATCACTATTGGTTCTCACCAAAGTAATGTAAAAATAATAGAAATAAACCCCCTCCAAAACTCTGAAAATCAACCCTTTTTTTATATAACAAAGAAGAAACATTGCTCACTATTTTGAGGAAAAATCTTGATACTTTTGCATGGTGTTGGAAAGAGATGAAGGGAGTTCACCTCTATATATGTACTCATCATATATACATTAAGGAATAAAATAAACATATTTTCAAACCTCAGAGAAAAATGAACCCTGGACTAAAGGACATTGTAAAAGAGGACTTGCAATAATTATTAGATGCAAGTTTTATCTATACAATTTTGAACACTGAGCGGGTGTCACCTTTAGTAATTGTGCCTAAGAATAATAGGAAATGGAGAGTTTGCATTGAATACAAATAACTTAAAGACCACCAAGAAAGATCACTTTCCTTTTCCCTTTATTGACCAAGTTTTGGTTGTTCTTGTAGAAAATAAGTTATTTTCATTTCTGGATGGGTTCAATGGGTACAATCAGATCCAAACTAGTCTTGAAGATTGGGATAAGACTTTTGTCACTAGTGGATGGGGGACCTTTGCTTATAGGGTATTTACATTCGTCTTATTCAATTCCCCTACCACCTTCCAGATGGAGGTATTGATTATTTTTTTGACCTTGTACATGAATCAATAGATATTTACGTGGATGTGTTTAGAACTTATGGAAATTCTTTTCAAGAAGCCCTCTCCAACCTGTGCAAGGTTTTGAAAATATGTATAGATATGAATCTCCCCTTAAGCCCTGAAATGTTACAATTTTTTATGGATGAAGGAATTATCCTAGGGAACCTCCTCTCTAAAGATGGAATTCAGGTTGATCCCAAAAAAATAGCCATCATTAGAAAGGTTCTTGTCCCATAGAGACAAAGATGTAGGATATTTTCAATATTGGTTGGATACAATAAAATATTTATTAATGGTTGCAGTTAAATTTATTCACTTTTGTTTTGTTTACTAAGAAAAGATTCATAATTTTGTTGGATAGACCTATGTCAAAAGGAATTTGAAGAAATAAAGGACAAATTGACAACTTCACCAGTCCATAGGGTGCAAATTGGCTTGCACTTCCATATTCACATAGATGAATCAATCAAAGCAGTGGGGACATAATTGGGGCATCTTGAAGTTAAATTTCCTTATGCCATCTATTTCAATAGAATTTTTATTTTCCAAGGCTGAGCTCAATTACATAGTTACTGAAAAATCACTTTTGGCTATTGTGCATTCTTTGAATAAATCCAGGAACTAGATTACTAGATATAGGGTTTTTGTGCACATTGACCATGAAAAAATTTACTTGATGAATAAACATGATGTAAATTCTCAAATATTTGTTACTGGTACAACAATTTTATCTAACCATTGTTGATAAACCAGGGAAAGAAAATATTGTTGCAAATTTCTTCTCTAAGTTAACCCTGTCTGTAGAAAATGAAGAGATATCTTAACGGTGCTTGAAATCCATCAATTAAGGGGATCTCCCCAATTTGAAGTCCAAATTAGACCTCACACCATTTTTT
Organism: Pinus taeda; assembly: GCA_000404065.3. Classification (NCBI taxonomy): domain Eukaryota; kingdom Viridiplantae; phylum Streptophyta; class Pinopsida; order Pinales; family Pinaceae; genus Pinus; species Pinus taeda. Next base: position 203,049 of record APFE031032857.1, on the reverse strand, counting down.
GTAGGAGTCCCATCTAGTATGAAAGCCTGATTACCATCGACTTAGAGATCTGCCATGGCTCTAGCTATCAGCACATGAGAGTGTTACGCTGGTATCTTCAAACAACAATGTATGTGTTCATGGTGAGTGCATAATGTAACTGTTTCAATGTTATCTTACTACATAGGGGGAGATTAAAGTGAGCCTCTAAATGAGAGGTAGTAGTACCACCCAGGAAGAGGCACATGTGAACTAGAAGGGTCTATCGAGCACCCAATGGAATAGTCCACAGCGGATGCGGTAGTCGTTAAAATTGAGGTGAAGGAGACAACACATACACCACCCAGTGGAGTAGTCCACACGGATGTGATGGTCATTATAATCACACACAAATATGGTCTATCGAGTATCCCATGGAGTAGTGACAATGGTGATAGCCAATACACAAAAGTGGTTTGTCTAGTACCCTGTAAAGTAGTCCAGAAGGTTGAGACTGTAGTGATAAGCAATACAACACATCTTCAACAATGTAAGTACTCAAATAAACAAAGTAGTTCAACTGTCTTAGTATAAGTTAATAAAACATGCATTACAAATGTTTAAAGAGTAGCCTTACAAACATCTACAAAATGTGCGTGAAAACATGTTGGCCTTAACAGGATTCTGAATTAAGCAAAAGTCCCTAGACACATTTGTACACAATACATCACTAGTCCCAGTAGTTGGACATTGAAGCCACTCCTCGCTCCTTAAATAACATACTACAGACTCTCAAGGCTATGTGGGAGTAACCAAGGTGAAAAGTACTTGCTCATATAATGGGAGGCGTATATATAACCAAGGATGATGCTTGACCCTTGTGACTCTTGGACTACCCTCATGACCGTTCAACTTTCAATGACTTTTAAACTGACATGACCCTTCAACTTCTTGTGTGCATCCATTGTACTTCACTTTACATTACATTGAGTTACAACAAATATGGCCCATAGTGGTGATGTGGCCAAGAAAACTCATGAAACAACTCGACATGCAACTTTTGACATGTACTAGCTAACTGTGGTGTCTGTTTCAAGCTCTTATGTTGTTGAGTAATGGATGTACTGTTGGTGTGCTTTATCTTCTCCTCTGCATGGCATAGTGTTGTGGGGTCTTCGATGGTCTTGCTATTTCATGATGGTTGAATGCATATGTTTCTTTCACTTGTTGCTTGATGTGCTTGGTACGTTTGTCCATATGCAAGCAAGTCTTCTAGCATGTGCAATCCTTCTTCATTCCATTCGTCATCTCGGGATGATGTATCAATGTAATTATTCCTGCAATTTAGTCATGATCGGAAACATCAAATCCAAAAGCTCCTAGTCTAACATAATGCATTTTTCTCGTGTTCCAGGTGACAGGGAGGGTAGACAACTTAATGAGACATCGCAGAGTGCAACTTAGGATGGAATGAGGAACTCCAGGAGGAAAACCTGTACTTTCGGGAAAAATTGTGTAGTGAACATTGGGAGGAAAACTCAATGAGACATCGCAGAGTGCAACTCAGGATGGAATGTGGAACTCTAGGAGGACAACCTGTACTTTGGGGAAAAACTGCGGAGTGACCATTGGGAGGAAGAATTGCATAGTGAAGGACACTAGTGGAAGCTACAAGGTGGGACCTTGAGGGCCACATCTACGCAGTTCCTAGAAGGAAGACAAGATAGGGTTGTAGGGGACCTACTGAGCATGACTATGTTGTTTTGGAGAACAAATGTAGGACAGGTAGCAGATAGCATGTTAGACATGACTACACAATTTTGGAGAATAGTACAAGATAGGTAGCAAAGGGCCTACTAGACACGACCATGCAATTTTGGGGAACAATGGAGGACAAGAAGAGAGGGCCCTACTAGACATGACTGCACGGTATTGGACAACAATTTAGACCCAAGTCTCGATGCAATGTAGGGTTCCGATAGACCAAAGGGAGGCTTGATGACTATGCTTGATAAATGCCCACTTCATTTTGGACATGAAGGCAATTTTTGTGTAGTTCTGGGAGGCAGACATGATGCTCACCTATAGGATCACACAATGCAACTGATCTAAACGAAAAACTCAAGGAATGTGCAGTTTTGGGAAGTAGAGCAAGTTCATCGAGGGTTGATATTGCGCAGTGCAACTCAGTGAGGATTTGGTGGAAGAGGGTTGTTCGGTCAGACATATTTTCAGGAAAATGGCTAAGTGTTGAAATCAAGTGAACTTGTGGAGACTTAACATTGTGAGCATACACTTAGCATACTTCAATGATGAGAAAACATAGACTATGAATACAATAAGACAAAACATGCCCTTAGTGAGACTATCTTAGAGCTAAAAGTGACAAATGCAACACTTGAAATAGACCTTTGGATGACCGTGACAACACTTCTGTGACAATTCTTGCAACTTTGTGTGTGAGTACGACAAATGTTTACATAGTGAAGAAAACACAAACACATAAATACAAACCTTCAAACTCACTAGATCAAGATCACAAGCATGACAAGGTAATCAATATGCCAAAAGATGATCGCTGGTCAAACAAGAAAAAGGGTGAAAATCCTCCACAAAAGCTCATGGGGTGAGTTCATGTGTTTGCAACCATCAATTGAAAAACCAAGGAAGGATCCGGAATTTGGAGGTAAGCCAAAATTTTGGAGGGTGTTGCAACCGCTACAACACTAGGCAACACACTATTTGAATACCAGATTCTCTATTTTGGTTCGTTTAGAGTGCAGGGCCTTGGCCTTTCGGGGAGTATTGATTCATTGTTCAGATCACTTCGGCTTCCCCACTTACCCTGTGGATAGACATGGTTCACCTTGTATCGAATCAGTTGAACACAACACAAAATTCAGCCAGATCACAATGTTTCAAATTGGGAAAGGTAATTTCACTCGCGAGCTTAATATTTTCAGAGTATAGTTTTTCATCTTTGGTGTTGCTCCGTGACCAGCAGGCCTTGACAGTACTTCAATGGAGTCACGCAGGAACATAAGCATTTCTCCATACCCTGTCAAGTTTGCTGCTTCACCTCTCTACATAGGAAGCTTTTCCTTTCTCTTCTTTCACCTTTGTTATTTTTTTAAAAGTGAACTATGCATAGGCACTTATTTATTTTTGGGGTGGAAGAGGGATCCTGACTTATTGAGAGTAGGAAAGATTGCTCCTTTAGAGAATAATATAAAGACCTCTGATTTATGTTTGATTTATTAGATTTTCCCCTTCTTCATTTCTACTAGTTGGATAAGCTTGAACACATAAGAGAAAAAAACTAAGTATAGGCATGAGGTTTCCTAGACTGGACATAGGTTCATGGTTTGACCAAAATATTCCTTACGGATGTATCATATTTTCCGTGAATAATTCATCAGCTAGAATTTACATCTAAGCACAAAGAAGACAAACATAGGAATGGAAAAGCATTGCAGTGTCACAAGACTCTTTGAACTTCAGCCACATACCATTCAGAACCAGAACACAATGCAGGCACAACAGTTATTCACTTAATGCAAAAAAAATAGAAAAATCAACATGAAAGGAAAAACAAGATGAGAGTAGAGGCACACACAAAAACGAAACAAAACTAAAAGACAAGAAATTAAAATGAATAAAGAAAACATGATGTAAAATAAAAATAAGAAAACCATGACAAACTATGAGTGCAAGATGAGTGGAAGGAATGGAAAACTAATATGTAGCTAATCCTACTCCTATCCTAATAGATAAACGATCGAGGTTACATGAAATGAAATTTCAAATGGAGCCACCAAAGTTTCTCTCGAACTGCATCCACGAAGACACAAACAATTAAAACAAAGAAAATGTAGTGTGCAACATAAAATACAAAAACTTCAACAAGTTGCACATGGAAAATAAGGTCTTGCATGTCAGTAGAAAGACGTGTCACAACTATTACTTTTACCCAATACATATGCTTACCTTTTTGATGAATACCTTTATTCAACAAACCTTGGAAACCTCTTGCTAGTGCGTCCTCATCTGTACTGAGCTTCTTCGCAAGTGTGAGGACTAATTGAAACTTTTTGTCTGCAATAGAGCTTGCCAAGTAAGATTTTTCCAGGCATTCACCAATTGGATAATAAAATTTGTAATTGATATTTGGAAAGCCTCATGATCTTTAAAAATATGGATTTTTTATTTGATAGACAAGATCACGATGGGAATCTCATAAGGAAAAATAAATTTGATTATTCTCAACAGTCATGCCAAGGCAATGAGGACCTGCCATCAGTGCAGGCTAAAGTGCCCACCTACTTGACAAAAATCTGAGGATAAAGATGCTAAACAATGAAGATTAGAGTGCACGAAGTAACTGTCATTGGATGTGTTGTTGGGAAAATGATAAGATGAATGAAAATCACCCAAGATAGAGGAATGATCAGATGAGCTGGTTGAAATGTTAGATTCCTATTTTGAAATGAACAAAGAAAAATCCATTTGAAAAATCTTGCAAATGCTTTGAATAATGGAACCAAGTTCGTTGTGAGCTAGATATGATGGACATATTTATAGTGCAAGGTTCGCAAGAAGGCCGAGGAGCTGACCATGAAGAGGGGAATTTGATAATTATGATTGTGGCCAAAGAGAGTCTTTGAGATGATAAACCTCACAATCCCATGATTTCATGATAGATGAACATTCCCAACCTGAGTTTGACTTGAGAGATTTGCATGAAGATGGATGCACTGTAACATGGATTCGGTCATAAGAAAAATTTTGAAGAATTTGAAAGATCACTCCTGGAATACCAAACACTTTTTCACATGGGGATCCACACTCAATGAAACCATGTCGATAGATGGATTGTGCATGAGAATCCATATCTGATTGGGTTCAAGTGTCTTATCAGAGTTGCGAGGTCCTAACATAACCATCAATGGACGATGAAGTGCCTCGACTCCCTGGTAGGTCTCGAAACGTTCCAGAATTACAAAATCACATTTTGAAGCATGAACCAGATCATGCATGGATTGAGTGTGGTTATTCTTATTGATTTCAAAACTGCTCTCCAGATGGCATCCATCTCTATCACATGTTTCACCATATTTTTCAACTTCAACAAGATGGTTTGAAGAGTTGTCTTCATGCAAAAGAAGAGATGGTGGGGAATCGAAAGAACACTCTATGATTAGACTATTTTCAACTTCATCATGGAAAACCTCACTGCCTTGCGTAAATTGAGGATATAAATAATTAGATGAAGAAACAAGAGAACGGGGAGTATCTCTGACACTTGTAGATGCGTTATGAGTGGTAGGACACATGGGCAAGTGAGGTGAAGAGGGAGTTTTGATATGAACATCTTCTTTGACTGAAGCACATTCTTGATCTGAGTTAGAGTCTTCATGAGAAAACAAAAGATCACATGATGTGTTTGGGTGTTCGTCACGACATATGTAAGCATGGGAGTGATGACTGCCTAATATTGGGGGTTGATCAAAAGAATGAGTTGTGCAGGATGTTCCACCGAGATTAGTAGTTTTAGTATCGTTCAAGAGTGGAAGCTCATTGTTTTGATGCACACAGTTTTGAAATAGAGAGGGAATATGGTAGTGTCCTCACTTTTCTACTAATTTTCCTGTGTAATGTGACTTCCTTGCACCTAATCACAATTTGAGCCAACAACTTGAGAATCAAGAGAATGCGAATAACTAGCTGGTGAAGTGGATTGATCAAGCGAGTCATGGATTTTTTATGATGGAGGATGGAAGAGATGTAGATCAAATTCGAGACCTAAGTTATGAATGGTGAGGTCCTGTTTCAGAATGGAGGATTTAGTCTTCGCTATAGGATTCATAAGTCATTATGAAACTTCCTCCATATAAGCGAGAGACAAATGAGAAGATGGGATCGGGACATGCTGCGCAAATATCTTAGCTTTGCAATCACCGCAAGGGGGCACCCACATCGAGACTGGAAAAGGAGGAGGAAAAGTAAAAAATACAGTGTTGGGCTCCTCCTATTTAGTCTGGGGTGCCTCATGATCCACAAGGGTTGGGGAAGAAGGGAAATAAGGAGGTTCACCGTAGTTGGAAACATGAACCAGGCGTTTAAACTCTTGTCCAAAGAAATATCAGTTCAATTTTTTTTTAGGAATTTCACAACAGAGGTGAAGGAACCGATCAACAAAGTCCTCAACTGATTCATCATGCTTCATTCTTAACAACAAATTCTTTTATAGACATCTTGGTGGTTGTACTTATCCGAAGATTTACACAACATCTTGGCAAGCTAAGCTATAAAATGGATAGAAGCAACAGCTAATGTATGACACTATTTCCTAAAACGAACTTCTGATGTGAGGGTGAGTAATCTAGCCATGACATCTTTAGACTCTACTTTTTTACACAAACAAAGACATATAACTTGAAATAAATGTTCACAAAAATTTGATTCACTCTCACCATCGAACTAAAGTTCAGACAGGTCATGAATGAGTTTCATAGGGATGTTACAATTAAGCTCTTTATAAAAACATCCTGATATTATGATTTCAAGAAGAACCATTTTAAATACGAGATTCAACCAGACTCCACGAGCACAACCTATCGTCTAGCCCTCATTCTAGCGCCATATTGTTGATAGTGCTATAAATTTGTCAATCAAGGGGATCTACCTGATGTGAAGCATCAACTAGACCTCACACCATTTGGTTTAGTATTACAATCTAGTATGAAGGCCTGATTACCATTTACTTAAGATCTTCCTTGGATCTAGTTGTCAGCACATGAGAATGTTATGCTGGTATCTTTAAACAACAAGGTACATGTGCCTGGTAAGTGCGTAATGTAACTGTGTCAAGTTTCTCTTACTACAGAGGGGCAGAATAAAGTAAGAATATAAATGACAGGTAGTAGTACTGCCCAGGAAGAGACACAAGTGAACCTAAAAGGCCTGTCCAACACCCAACAAAAAATTCCACAACAGATGCAACAATCACTAAAACTAAGGTAAAGTGGACAACGTTGATACCACACATCAAAGTAGTCCACATGGATGTGATGGTCATTATAACTAGAAACGAAGATGGTTTATTGAGTATCCCATAGAGTGGTGACAACGGTGATAGGAAATAGACAAAGGTGGTTTGTCTAGTATCCCGTGGAGTAGTCCACAAGGATGAGACAATGGTGATAAGCAATACAACACATCTTCAACAATGTAAGTGCTAAACTAACCAAAGTAGTTCAATTATATTAATACAAGTTAAGAAAACATGCATTACAAATTTTTAAAGAGTAGTCTTACAAACATCTACAAAACATGCATGAAAATGTGTTGGCCTTAACATGCTTCTGAATTAGGAAAAATTCCCAAGACACATCTGTACACCATACATAACTAGTCCCATTAGTGGGACATTGAAGCCACTCCTCGCTCCTCAAAGAAAAGACTACAAAATATCAAGGCTGTTTGGGAGGAGCCAAGGTGAAAAGTCCTTGCTCATACAATGGGAGGGGTATCTATAGCCAAGGGTGATGCTTGACCCTTGTGACTCTTGGACTACCCTCATGGTCATTCTATTTCCAATGACTTTTCAACTTCCATGACTCTTCTACTTCTTATGTGCATCCATTGGAATTCACTTTACATTACATTGAGTTACAATAGATATGGCCCATAGTGGTAATGTGGCCAAGATAGATAATGACACAACTCAACATGAAATTACTGACATGTACTGACTAAATGTGGTTTCCGTGTCAAGATGTTGCACTTCTGAGTGATGGATGTACTCTTGGTGTGCTTTGTCTTCTCATTTGCATGGGATAGTGTTGTGGGGTCTTCGATGGTCTTGGTCTTGCATGATGGTTCAATGCATATGTTCCTTTCACTTGTTTCTTGATGTGCTTGGTACATTCATCCAGCTATAAGCAAGTCTTCTAACATGTGCCCTCATTCTTCATCCATTTGATCATCTTGCCATGATCTATCAAGGTACCTATTGTTGCAATTCATTCATGACAGGATGACATCAAATCCAAAACCACTTAGTCTAGAAGGATGCATTGTTCTCATGTTTCAGGTGATAGGGAGAGATGACAACTCACTGAGACAATGCATAGTGTAGCTCAGGCTAGAATGAGGAACTCCTAGAGGATAACCTACACTATCGGGAAAAATATGCAGTGATCAATTGGAGGAAGAATTGCATAGTGAAGGACACCAGTGGTAGTTGAAAGGTGGGACCTTGAGGGAAACTTCTGTGAAGTTTCGGGAGGTAAGGCATGACAGACCTGTAGGGTACCTACTGAGCATGACTATGTAGTTTTGGAGAATAGTGCAAGATAGGCAATAGAGGGCCTACTAAACATGACTATGCAGTTTTGGAGAACAATGTAGGACAGGAAGCAGAGGGCCCACTAGAAAAGACTATGCAGTTTTGGAGAACATTGCAAGATAGGTAGGATGGGGCCTACTAGACATGACTATGTAGTTTTGAAGAGTAGTACAGACCTAGGTCTTAGTGTAGTGTAGGGTTCCATTAGACTAGAGGGAGGCTTGATGACTCTACTTGAGATTTGTGCACTTCATTTTGGACATGAAGGCAATTTTTGTGCATTTCTGGGAGGCAGGCAGGTTGCTCACCTTAGGGATTGAACAATGAAACTGACTTGGAGGAATTCCTCAAGCACTGCACAGTTCCAGGCATTAGACAAAGTTCATTAAGGGTTGAGACTACGAAATACAACTCAGTCGAGATTTGGTGGAAGAGGGTTGTTCGGTCAGACATATTTTCAGGAAAATGGATAAGTGTTGAAATCAAGTGAAATTGTGTCTACATTGCATTGTGATCATACAATTAGCATACTTCGACAACGAGACAACATAGACCACCATTACAACAATACAAGACATGCCCTCGGTGAGATTGTCTTAAAGCTAAAAGCAATAAGCGCGACACTTGAGATAGTCCTTTGGACGACCGTGACAACACTTGCACGACAATGCTTACAACTTTGTGTGTGAGTACGACGAATGTTTACATAGTGAAGACAACCCATACACACAAAGAAAAACCTTCAAACATACCAGAAAAAGATTGCAAGCATGACAAAGCAATCAATGTGCCAAAAGATGATTGTTGATCAAATAAGAAAAAGAGTGAAAAGTCTTCACAAGAGCTCATGGGGTGAGCTCTAGCATTTGCAACCATCACAGGAAAAACCAAGGAAGGCTTCGAAGTTTGGATGTAAGACAAAATTTTGGAGGGTGTTGCAGCTGCTACAACAAGATGGTAGATGACTGACTTCTTAATGAACACCACTTTTCCATATCATTATTTTCTCCTTGTTTTGATAATATGGCAGACATTTTGGTTGTTTTCCAGTCTCCCCCTAACTTGTGTTCAAAATAAAAGAGAAAAATTGTTAGGAAAATGGCGCCTTATGCTTGGATTGGGGGTAACCTTTCTAGGTTGGGGCCTCATCAAGTCCTAGGGAGATGTGTAAGGGATGATGAGGTTTATGACATCCTCTCATCCTGTCATGATGGAACTTGTGGGGGCCATTTTGCTACTAAGAGGACAACCTACAATACTTCTCAGGTAGGATACTATTGGCCTACTCTTCATCAATATGCTAAGAGATATACTACACAATTTGATGAGCGTTTGAGAATGGGGAAACCTACTCAGAGGGAGGAGATGCCCCTACAACCTTAAGTGAATTTTGAATTGTTTGAGAAGCCAGGCATGGATTGAGTTGGCCATATTGACCCTCCATCTGGACATAAGAAGTACACCATTGTGTGGAAAAATTATTGGACCAAGTGAGATTAGTTGAAGTTAGTCAAGGGAACAACATAACAGAAAGTAGCAAATTTCTTAAGGGAAAACATTTTTTACAAATTTGGCTTCCCAAGGGAACTAGTGACAAACCAAGGTTCTTAATTTGCTTCTAATATTATAGTGGGGATAATGAGGTAGCATCATATCAAACATAGAAAATCAACCCCATATCACCCTCGAGAAAATGGGCAAGAAGAAGTGACTGATAGGGCACTAGAAAGAATTTTGACTAAGGTGGTTAGCAACAATAAGAAATATTGGGCATAAAGGCTTGTTGAGGCCACTTGGGCCTACAACACTACTTGTAACACCACCACTAGGTTGACACCCTTTGAGTTGGTCTATGGAAAGGAGGTCGTAGTTGAACTTGAGTACCATACACTAAGAATGCTAACGCAAATTGAAATGAACATCACAAAAGCTCAGGAAGAGAGACTACAATGACTAAATGCACTTGATGAACTCAATTTGTGAGCTCTAATGCACACTTAAGTAGTTCAACTATAAAGGAAAGTTTAGCATGATAAGCACATTAAGGCTACAACCTTCCAAAAAGGTGATTGGGCCCTCTTGTATGATTCTAGATTCAAATATTTCAAAGGAAAAATCATAACCAAATGGTTAGGACCTTATCTTATAGAAAAATTCATGATAATGGCTTAGTTTAGATTAGGACAATCGATGAAGAAAAAATCCCATTTCTAAGGAATGGCAACAAATTGAAGTTTTATGGGAAGCCTCTCTCAAGGGATTAATTTGATAATTCAATAAGTAGAGAATTTAACGTGATTGAGAGCATTAGAGCTTCCAATCCATTCAACCCCCTGATAAAAGAGAAGGCAAAAAAAAAAAAAAAAAACGTCGAGCCAAAAACCTCCCTGGAGACACCTTAGGAACGATCATCAGCTGAAAACTTCTTTGAGTGTGCCAATGAGCTTGAAGAAAGAAAAACAAAAATAGGAAATACCGAGGTGATAACCTCCCTTGAGGCACCTTACATAGACCCACAAGGATGAAAACCTCCTTGAGGTAGCGAGTGGGCCTCATAATAATAAAATAATAAATAATAAAAACAGATAAAAAAGAAAAGATGAAGAAACAAAAAAAATTTATCTGTTTTATCTATTTTGATAGTTTTGCAGGTATAACAGAAATCCAACAACAAAGCTAACATATTATCCTGCAATTACTAGCATTTACCTTTAGAATAGCTAGGAAGCTTCTCCACATCCTTTTCATTCATTCCCACACCATTAAATAGTTTCCTCTATCATTACCATGTGTCTTGCATTCATTTCATTCACTATCCTGAATTGTTACATGAAAGATCTCGTATTTCTAGAGGATATCACAGAGTGAAAATAAAGGGTGCAGGGATGACTTTTTTTCACCCGAAAATAATGATGAAGGTACTTAGAAGGCCCTGACACCCATACATCCTATCTTCACCTACCAATTTCCATTTTTCCCTCCACTATTTCATTGTTCAAGGATAACAGTCAAATATTTCCACTCTTTCTTGCCAATCATAAGCGTAAAATGCATCTCCATCACCACAAGTAGCTTCCTCCTAAATTATGAAAATTTTATGAAGGCTCTAGCAAGAATAAATTATGACTTTGAGGTGCTTATTTGGCTACTATAGGAAAATACAATCTTGTAGCAGTCTTCATAAACCCTACAAGCCCAAGTTTTCATTATGGATAAGAAGAGCCATGAATTCCACCATATTCATACAAAAAAGAAATCAGGCTTGAGAAACTATATGATCTCCTATAGGATGCTACAAGATCTTCAATCACCTACAACAACAACATTCATCCACCTCTAACAATGATATTTCCACCATTTGAACTAGAGATATTTGGAGCAATAACAACAATAATGAAAATATTCTAGAAGATCTTTAGAAGCAGTCGTAGCAGCATTAGAATCTCCAACATCTCATCAAAGTTAGCAGCAACATTAAATACTTTGATATAGTCAAATACAACCTCAACAATTACATCAGCAACATCCATAACACCTATAATAAAAATAAAACGGTAAGGCCATGTACGCAACTCTGATAACCTTCCCTTCGAACTTATTCTAAATTGAAGAAACATTGGAAGTTGTTGAAGTCCCGAAAATCGGGTCGACAACAAGGGGGATAACCACCCGGTCCAGACCTTGGTTGGTAGCTCCTTATCCGTTTGGTATAGCGGGTCCGACTGGGGATAATGGGACCAATTTCCCAATCTAAGGGTGTGTGTGTGTGTGTAGAGTTGGATGAAGCTGATCTAAGAGTACTTAAAGCTAATTTAATTCAGACTCTTTAAACTAACTCTATATTATTGTAATCTAATGAGAAACAACACATCTAATCTACACTAAACCGGGGTGTATATCTTCTATTATGCGATCTAAAAAGATTTCGAACAATAACTGGTAATAAAGATCATTCAGCTATCATAAGAATAGAAATCATTAAAGATAAACCACTTTGCATAAGAAGTTAGGCAAAACAGTTGTGAACAGCATATCGCATAATAAGTTATTTATATGTCAGACATAAACAATATGACTCCACCGTACAAAAGTGCCAAAATGATAATCATACATTCATACAATAACAGATAAACAACTGAAAACTGTAAATCACTTCAAGAATATAAGCAGAAATGGCCAAGAGATAAAAGTACCATTTATGACTAATCCTACTCATAAACTTTAAGCAAAAACGATTTATCTCTACTTGTTCTAACATCTACTAAGAGTACAAAAGTGCAACATCAGTAGCAGACATCAAATGCAAAAATTAATAAATCT
>APFE031032857.1:151824-179251 GCA_000404065.3 Pinus taeda | reverse complement strand
AAGAATATAAGCAGAAATGGCCAAGAGATAAAAGTACCATTTATGACTAATCCTACTCATAAACTTCAAGCAAAAACGATTTATTCTCTACTTGTTCTAACATCTACTAAGAGTACAAAAGTGCAACATCAGTAGCAGACATCAAATGCAAACATTAATAAATCTCGATCCATCCATTCATCAAAACCTCCTCTGAGGGTGCAGAAGTGCATGTTCCGAGGACAAGTTTTTGAAAAAAATTTGGACCCTTCTCTAAATACCTGAGAAGGGTTTAAATACTGCTAGCTAATTAACTTAATTACATAAATTTAGGATACGGTTTTAAATGACCGCCCTTCTGATAAAGCAAAACTATTTTTAAAAATTGAATCTAATTCTGAACCATTTCTATACTTGCTCCTTAGTGTTGCAAGCATGCAACATTCGCCTAGGAAGAGTCGATTGGTCGCCTTCCGCTTTCGTTCGAGCTTTGAAAATAGAAATAACAAGCGTTGGCACCACTTTCTGGTAAACTAGAAGATATTTTCGAGAATCTTCCTCTGGCTGGGTGTATTCACTACGTGTATACTTGGTAATGACCCAAATTTCTCTCAAACTGATTCTGCTTTTGCTATTTCGGTTTCCGGCCTTGCAAATGACTGAAAAAGTTAGGGACTTTACTCTGTGAATAATTTTCTGCATCGAAAACTGCGTCCGCTCTTTATTCTGGGATTTTTTGGTGCGTAAGCTTCAGGGTTTTTTGTAAACATGCTGCTTTTGTGCACCTTTGACTCTGAGCTTTAGGTGGCCTATTGACATCAGCATCTGTTGAGTGATACTCTGGAATCTATGGTCCTCTCGCATGCGGCATCCGTTTTTGAAGGGATCTCTTCTCTGTTCTCCGAGCATTGACGCTTTCCCCTTTTCCTTAGATGTTTCCTGCACATTGCTTCATGTTATTTCCTGTCTTACAGTTTACACAAAGGAAAAGAGTAATGATAATAAAGATTGACATGAAAGCTTTAAGCTCTTATGAATGCATAATCATGACATCCATAGCGAACTGACTCTTCGAAAAACACAAGATTGTCCTTCCTGAATACTTTGGCGTACAATCATTAATTTCTTTTAAGGCGCGCGCCTAATTTTGGTTAACGGAAAACTTTCCTTGAATACTGCGCCGAGGAAAATTCGCGATGGGCGATTTCTGCGACTCGCATCGCGGATCGCGTCGTCAAGATGTGTCATCGCAGAAAATCATGATCACGAATTTTCGCAAATCGCATTTATCGCAGATCGCAGCATCGCAGATCGTAGCATCGCGGATCGCAACATTTAGTCATTCAGTCATTGTGTGCTACTTATGCGATGTTGTGATATGCTACGTCGCATATCGGCCGTCGGAGATTTCTTAAGTTTTTTCATTTAAGAGCACTTCATAATGAATGGATGTGATGAATTTCGCGTCGCTTCTTCACAGTTTATTATGTTCATAAGAAAAAGCTTCATTCTCTTTTCGCGATGCGATAAAGTTTTAAGGAGTCAAATACAAAAATTTTCATAAAATGTTTGTTTGGATTTTTTTATTAAGGGTCCCCATTTGCTTGGTGTTATTGCTGATATAAAACAAAGAGGGGGGTTGTTGGTGGCCACAACAGAAGTGTAATAAGGACAAGGTTTTGTAAGCCAAATTTGGTTAGAGTAGCCTTGACCATATCTGGAAGTCAACTTTAGTTTCCACCAAAGGACACCCTCATGCATGAAAGGAGGATGAGACAAAAAAAGGAAATAACTTAAGATGGTGGGTTGATGTTTCTTAATCATTGTGGAATGTGGAGCATGATGTGGTAGGAGGGGGCTAGTTCACCATTGAGCCCATAACATCAATACATTACCACCTAAGTTGGGCCCCTATGATTCTATTTTTCATTCAATTCTATTTTAAACACTAAGGAGGCCTTGCTGGTGCTACAAGAGGTCAACCCAACCAAAACATTTCCAAAATATGCCATTACAAGAAGCTACATGAATCTATAGACGATTGCTAAAGGAAGTTGATTGAGTTCTACAAGAAGTCTAATTCTGCCCATAATAGCCATCAAGCCTCGAGAAATAAAGGAAATCGTTAGAATAAATGTAAGAAACATTTCTCCTCCCCAACATTTGGCATAAGTATTCAAGAAAACTCCTCCATTATCAAAATGAATCCACTCTAGAACTTTACAGTTTGAATTTCAGTAAGAACAACAGTTGAATTGGATGAGAATTTGCTTAAGGATATGGTGTTTTTAATAAGAAAGGGGTGCATGTTGTAATTTTACTTTCCTCCAACTTGAAAAAGAATCTATCAACTTTTCTTTGTTGCAACATTCTCCATTGTACAAGAAACCCTAGGATATTATAGTAATAATAAAAGATAAATCAATTTCTCTATTATGTTAGAGGTATATTAAGCCATGGGAGGGAACTTTAATAGAAGAGAGCCTATAGATCCCTCCAGGATCCATCAAAACCCTGAGGTTAGAAACATTTTTTATGATGAAATTTCTCAAGAGTTACCCTCAAATCTCAAAAAACTAGAAGGGCATAAGGATATTATTATGGCTAGCTTCATCATCTATCTAAATGAAGAAATTATTTGTATGATCACCACACACCCCGGGGGGTTCAAATGGAACAAAGAAGAGAGGTTTGAGGCTACTATAGCCAAGAAAATTTTCTTCCTTCATAATGAGAAACCCGTAGAGGATAAAATGGAGGAGGGAAATCCTGCCATACCCCTGAGATGAGGTGGCCTACCATATCCTCAAATATATTTCATGTGAGGGAAAGCTCAAAATTATATATGCCTATTAGTTTATATAACTTTACCAACTCATATTTCAATTATATTTACTTGCGTAACAAAGACTTTGCATTCCTCATTCCCCCTTTAGCCTATAAAATAAATGAGCATAAGGGTGAAAGGGTAAAACATCATTATCTAGCACACCATGGGTTTACTATATTGATAGTCCTAGATTCCTTGGAAAGCCTACAAAAACTTATCTCTTGGATTGATTTCATCCACATGGACAGGGAAGACTTTTTGGAGACCCAAGTTCAAACTCAATTGAAGCTACAGGTGGTAGAAGAAAAATAACAAATTGGAACAAAGGAAGAAGAAAAAGAATAATAAGTTGAGATTGAAGGGGAGTAATCAAAAGAAGAATTAGAAGAAAAGACAGAAAAAGAAGAACAAATACAAACAAAAACATAAATTGAAGCATAGTCAGAGGAAAAAATGCTTGAGGAAGTGTTGGATAAGCTTAATTTGGTAGAATCAGAGACTCAAATTCCTAATAGGCTATTGAGAGATCATCTAGGCTAGCAAAGAATATCAAATGGGGGAAAAAGAGAGAAATATAGACTAAAAATTAGAAGAATACATTGTTGATACCTTAGCAACCTTGAGTACCCCAATGAATTCGAGAGTGAGGAAGCCAAGGGAAGCCCCATTTTTCTTGAGAAGAAGGAAGAGCAATAGAAATAAACTAACGAAAACCTCAACCACCATCTCCCACTCCAATTACCGTTGAGGTGTGAATTAGCCATAAGGAGGAAGAAGCTAAGAAGGAAGAAGAACAATAATCTGAGATGACCTCTACAACACTCAAGGGAAACAAACTATAAGCTTAGCCAGAAGGGTTGAGCACTCATGATATAATTCTCCTAGAGCAAACCGTAGTACCACAAGAACTGAATGTTGAGTTATAAGAAAGACTATAGAACCATAAGGGCATAATACAAAGCTACAAGAACCAAATCCTCGGCCAAAACTCAAATATTATTATGTTTATATTGATGCAGAGAAATTTCTTCCTATCCCCCTTGCACCAATATTATTCTTTGAACTAGAGGAAGAAAGAGGTGGAATTTATAGATGGATGAAAACTGCAAAGTCCAAAGGGGTTGAGGATGCTAGCATTATGGGGGAAAAGATGAAGAAGATGGGAGAAGAAATGGCCAACCCCAGATTCCATGAAGCAAACATAACAACTCATCTAGAAAAGGATAACATGGAGCTTGAACCCAACTAAAACAAACACAAAATATATTGCAGGAGAAGTGTTGATGCCTCGAAAATCGTTGCAACAACATCGGGGAAAACCACTCGGTTCGGACCTTAATGCAACTCCTTTTCCATTTGGTGTGGTGGCTCCGACTGGAGATAATGGGACCAGTTTCCCAATGATGAATAAAAAGGGGATGGATAAGTTAGTGGTTTTCTCATAAAATGGTAATGGATGAATGATTTAATCTAAAAAGTAAAAATATGAATAACTATTATATCCCAGGAAATTTCTATTTCTAAGTGCAATGTTTGATAATGTCTATTTACAAATAAGCATATAGATGACTCTATTTGATAAACAAAAACGTTCATTCATATAATAATTGCTTTGTTCAAATAGTTGAACAAAGTAATTAATAAAACATTGTTACACTTATCTTTTATATATCACTGATACATAAATGATTAAGAGAATAACATCCCTTAGACATCCAATAGTGAAAAATACAAGGAATGTTGTTGAAAACACATACATATATTCACTGATAGCAAGAGTAATCAAATAACGATTCACATAACAAAATGAAACTAGTTCATAGATAGTAGTACCATATGTGGTGTAAATCATTCCCAATATCAATCGCAATTCAAATTCCTTCTTTCAACTCAAAGATACTTTCATATCAAGGCAATAGTGCACATCCACATAAAAGCTTCTTCGTTAAAATTTGGAATAATGGCCCAGACTTTATAAAAAATATACCATAAGTACAATAGTGCAACTTCCAGGTTTGAGTCTTATACAAAAACTGAGGACCCTTTCTAAATGCATGAAAGGGTCTATAAATACTAATTAAACTAACTAACTACAAAAATAAAATGCTATTTAATTGGTCCCACTGGATCTTGAATATCTCCTCCATAACAGGTTTGTTGGTAGTCGGTAGCATGATTCATCACTTCGGTTGTTCTCCCTTTGATCTGAGTTGGCATATTGCAAGCATTGGTTCCAATTCTGGAGGGCGGTTGAAGCGAGAATGGAGTTGAGCCGAGTATGTGGCATCATGTATCTCGAGAATGATGCAACCGATCGCATTGGTTAGACACTTGAGGGCGGCTCTCTGGCTGTATGATTTTACTAAGAACAACCAATAGGTGCCCCAAGTTAAACTTTGAATACCTGTGATTAACCTTCCATTCTTCTCCAACTCATGATTGCATGCCTGCTCCAATGTCTTAGCTGATAGCAATTTACGTGTGGTACATTGTGAAATCATATTAGACAGGTAGAGAGTGTTATTTATTAACTCAATTAAGTTACTTGTAGACAATTTACATCTAGAAACTTCTCTCTCTGCCTTCATCAACTAAGACTACCATTCTAAGAATAGGATTTCCTTATGTGATTCTAGGATTTTGGGTAGATTTGCTACATGTCCCTCATTGGTGTCTTGCCAAGCAAGAAAATTTGTCAGGGTCTCGTCGGCCTGCTCTAAATCTTGTCTAGCATCAACTAATTTATCGATTATTGATGTTGTCATATCACAAAGGGGCTCAACCTGAGAAATATTATGACATAATAGTCTTATCTGTGTCACCAATGCCTTATTAATCTGTAGTGCTTCTGTTCTGAAATCGGCAGGTTGTGGAAGACTCTTGAACTTTTCTATTTGAAGTGATAGCTGAGCCATTTGCTCATCTTTCATTTTCACCATTAGTTCATTCATCGTCTTTAACTTTGCCAATGCTTCTGATAATTCTTTCTAATTTTGAATTGTGCTTGAGTCTATTCTCTGTTTTTCTTCAAGCAACTGCTTATTCAATTGATTATTTAATTGTTGATGTGTTGACAATCGCTGTTCCAACTGTTCAACTTTCTGTTGTGCTTCAGACAGCTAAGTTTGCAACAAAATAATTGCCTGGTCTTTTTCTTTTAGTAGATTACTCATTTCCAATGCCTTGTCCATGGTGGCTGCCGAATAAGCTCTGGCATACTAGGAAAGCTTCATTAGGTCATCAGAAGGATCAAACTCCTCTTTCCAAACTACATTGGTTGTTTCTGTTTGTTCTGGAAATAGGGAAGGTTGATCAAGCCTTCTCCTTTTCCGTTGTCGTTTCACTACAACCCTATGTTTTGGACTGTAAAAGACATCTAATGGAGGTATGTCCTCCACCTGCAAAATGATTTGATCCAAGGGATCCTTTGGAATTATTTCTAAGTCTGTACTAGGGGGTAGGCCACTGGTTCCTTCACTCAAAACCTTTGTTGACACTGTATCCTATGTATCTGTTGCTTTGGATGTATCAACACCTTTTGGACCTTCCAGATTGCTTATGATGGAGTCAAATTGCTGCTATTCTTGGAGTAGTTTTAGGTCAATCTCGGTATCCACATTGACATTTTCGCTGCCCTTATCTTGCTCCTTTTTTTGCACTTCCTCCTGCTCTTTCCTCTGTACTTCATCCTGCTCTTTCCTCTACACTTCCTCCTACTCTTTCTCTTTATCTGTCTCGAGAATATTTGATGCGAAAAGAGTTTTGTCGATGAGTCGTTGTTCAGGCTCGCTTGATTGTGTTGTCGGGGTAGTAGCTAGTAAATCCAGAGGCAGATTTTGCAACCTCTGTTCTCTGAGTTTATTCAATTCTACTAGCCCTTCATCATTATATCTCATTTTAGCCAGTGCTTGAACCTGGAATAATGACTCTACCAAAGAGAATAAGTCATCAAAATCATCTTCCTTATGATCAAACTTTGTGAGTTTGGCCTGCTCAAGCACATTGTAGACAACTTTCCTTGGGTCAAATCGCCTATTAGGAATGGTAGCAAGGTTTAGCATATTTATCTTTTCTGCTTCCTTCTCTGCATTCTTATAGTCGTGCAAAGTATAAACACCGCATCTTAGAGGAAAAGGAGGCCAAACCTGATTTTTTGAAGTCCTCAAAGTCTTGGTTGCTCCTGCAGACGTAATCTCATAGGTTAATTCTTGGGCCAACAGCTTGTCGGGTATGTATAGGGGAAGGAAATGAAGCTTGGAAAGGCTACCAAGAACTCTTATGTATGTGAATTTATCCTCCCCAAACCAGTTTCCTAGAGCGGTTAGGTCAATCTCTGCTTGTGAACAAATCTTCGGAGCAGGCTTGTCAAAAATGGCATGGTAAATGGGCAACATAAAACCATTACAAGTTTGATACAGGTGGACTTTATAGTGTACTTTCCACATCTTCTAGTGATAAATGTGAATCGGCATGGGATCTTGTGGAGTCCATCTCCACCCCAACACAGGAAATTCAGAGTTGAAACAAAGAGTATCTAAAATATAGGCACTAAAATAAAATGGAGGAATAGACCTATCGGTGACGCGAGTTTTATTTCTAAACTCAAGAATAGCAGTGGCTAACATATCTGATAATATATTTCCCCAATCCATTATCTCACTATTGTTTGCCGCTTCCATTAGAGGAACCATTTCAATCATGACTTTTGTGGAATCATGTAATCCCCAAATCCTACACATCATCGCCCTGGCATAACAATAAGGAGAACATAATGAATTGACAGAGTACTTACCCGAAGATTTGTGCTTGTAGCTTGCGGGGTTCTGTCTCCATTCCCAAATAGGGGCTGATTTAGTTTCATTTTCACTTGTGAACTTCTCCAGAAATGCTTTGTTGTATTTCTTTTGTGGTTCAGGAAAGTGGTACATTTTTCTCAAATCATCAGGTTGGAACGAGCCGAAGACTCTCTCGTCGACTGTGCAGAATGTTCTATTCATAACAGGGATTTCTTCTACTGCCCATCGCACTACATCTATATACGGAAGAATTTTCTGTCGAGTTACTATTTGGTGTAGATAGGAGTCGGCTAAATCCTTTAGGGTAGCCTCTGACTTTCTGGTTGAATCTGCAGTAGCTTGCACCGATACCGTTTTAGGCTCTTCAGCTTCAATTATATTATAGATGCTCTGCCAGCTAGTGTTGCCGAGGCCAAGACATGTAGTGTCTGAAATCAATCCTTTCTTTCTTGGTCCTGGATCAACGGTAGATTGTCCTATTACTGCGGGAGCTGAAGCTGCTGCAAATCTCTTGGATTTCTTCCCCATTTGGCTTGAATTTGTTGCTTCGACGGAGCTCTCCACAGGGAATAAAATGGATGTAATACAGAGAATAGGTGGTGTGAACCAATATGAAAGAGTTATATCAATTCACAAATAATGAAGGATTAAAATAATACTGTCGCAGATACAATCTCAGGGGAGATCTTGGCATAACTGCTCCATTAATTGGCCACTTTAACCTGTCAATCATTTTAAATACCCATCATATCATTTATTCGCCGAGTGATTCATTCAAGTGTGGCTTTGATTTTTTGGTGAATAATCACAAGTGAATCGCTATCGGGAATGGGAAGGCTTTTAATAATAATCTAAAATAATATATCCAAGCCTTTTCAATCTATTTTGAAATTCGCGCTTAGCTTTATCGCAATTAGAATCGGAGAAATGCTTGGGTAATAATTTTGTGTCATTGCAAAATCCCCGATCCCCGATGGCGATACACCTTATCGCATCGGGAGTTTTATAAAGGTGTATTTAACGTGTGTTCGCTACACTCCCCGATTGTCGCTAGCGATATCGCATCGGAGAAAAGTGGGAGGGCCTTTTGGTACACTTGCTTGCCTTTCCCGATATCGGATAGTTATTCACTTTTCGGAGCGGGGTAAACCAATGGGTCTTTACGTTATGCATCCCTTGTTGTTGCGATATGCGATCTTGCGATCACTTTATCGCAATAAAGAATTATATATTTATTTCATAAGAGAGATTTATATTTATTCAAAAGGTTTATAATGTATTGTTTCTTTAAGACCTTTTGATGAAGGATGAGTTGATACCAATTTTATTCACACATCTATAAAAGGGACGCATTTCATATTATAGTTAAAAAGAAAAAAATTTATGAAATGGGGGGTTGTTGTACAGCACAACAAGAAGGAATACCAAATTGTCACCATGACAACTCTCTCCATGGAGGCTATAAATTGCATACACCCTTCAAAAAATTATTCTCTATTTCTAAAGGATTAGTGGTATCAGTTTCAGATTAGGACATTAGCACAAAATTATTCCCTTTCCCTACAATATGTAAGAAAATTCATTGATTTTAGTCTCTAATGTGGCATCAAGGATAGATCCAAAATCGTAGAATTTTACATGCAAACTTTAGTAATTACAAACATGATTATTTGGGATTGAAATCCTCAATTGGGTGATGTATAGTTAATGTCTCTAGATTCATGACTAAAACATGAAGAAAACAGGGCAAAGGAGATCAAGAGAACACTATCCAAGGAGGTAGATAAATCACTATGGGTTAGGGTAGAACTACCGACCCCAAAATTCATGATTTCCAATCGGAGGCCCATATATGAAAATCATAAAATGGAAACAATTTATAAATGAAGGAAAGCATAGGCAATCCTTCACTTTGAAGATACATTTAGATTCTTGGGTGAAAAAATCCTACAGGATTGCCAAGAAGATGACATACATTATGACATAGTTTAAGAATAAGAGAATACCAATCCCCTGAGAGGTTGAGGAATGCATTGGGAAAAACCCCTTTATATAGAAGAATCATCTAGAGTTTGGATTCCAATGGATTGGACTCAATTTCATACCTCCTTTACTACTAGGCCTACAAGAGCATCATGATCAGAAAGAAGAAAACAAGGAATGGAAAAAATATTGAGGAGAATGCAAGGTTCCATCTAGAAGGAGATACCACATATTAAATAGCTTAGGATGTCATGAAATTTATCATGATAATTAATGAAAAGTAGTGAGATGAATAGGATGTTCAGAGGATGAAAAATAGTTTCAATAGGGGGGTATGATGAATCTCTCAAATATGTACAACTTAAGGCCCATATAACCATCCTTAGGCGTATTTAACCTTTCCTTTTGCACTTAATAATGGTTTTTTCAACTTTATTATGTTCTTAGGTGGATTAAGAGATTATTTCCATATCTTGTGTCCCTAAATCATTTATTGTGCATGATAATGAGGATTTATTTTGTAGATCACACAAAAGTCTATCAAGAGAAGAATATGGGGCTTTTCCCCTACTAAAGTATAATCAAAACTTGGTTAGATCAAGGACATTATTGCTTCCATGTAGTTGCAAAGTGATGAGGGGATCATATCCTACTTTATAGGAATTTTGGAGGGAAGTAGTCATCTCTTCAACGAGGCTACCCATCAAGAATTTTTTTTATATAAATAAGAGGCCTTATGAGCCCATTAGAGATTTGAAATTTTGGAGAATATACACACTAGTATAGAAATACTTTTGCCTGTTATTTCCGTTTTGTCATGTTTTATGTATGAGAAAATTTGTTGATCAATGAAAATCACTCTTTGGTTTCTAGTCTAGTTTTCCTTTAAGGGACCTGATCCTCCTTGGGTTAGGGTCAAACCTAGGTGATGAAACCACCTTCTTGTACCTTTACTTTCCATGCATTTAGTTTAGTCATTTTTTTCTACAAATCTCATCTCTAATTCTTTTTTTGTATGAATAAGC
The DNA here is from genome assembly GCA_000404065.3 of Pinus taeda. Taxonomy (NCBI): domain Eukaryota; kingdom Viridiplantae; phylum Streptophyta; class Pinopsida; order Pinales; family Pinaceae; genus Pinus; species Pinus taeda. Next base: position 168,638 of record APFE031032857.1, on the reverse strand, counting down.
TTCTCTCTAAGTTTGTTTATGTATCTTTCTCTGATAGACTCAAAAATAGTTTCTTTCATGCAATGGTGTTCTTCATTTAAAGTTTAACTCATCCATTCTATTTTTGTTTTATTTCTTAAAATTAGTAATTTGTTATTCATTCATGCACTTAGATTTTACTATTCAACCATGCATTTTTATCAGTTAGGTATTATTATTTCATAGTTATAGTTAGTATTTTTTGATATATTTGGTTCACTTAAAACATCATCTTCTCACCCAATGTTACACATTTCTCTAATCTACCAACACACTTATTTCTACCTAGATGAGCTACAAGAAACTCCATATTTTTTTATTACAACACATGAACTGATACATTGGAGGTACTTGGGATTGGAAAAGATTCATTTACCCTTCAGCAACCTTCCTTCACCTTCTTCACCCATTAGACCACATTTAGACTTCATAAAACAACTCTTGGTTATTTCTTGTAGCAAAAAAGGGGCATCTTGTAGCAACACACAGATTGCCTTAGAATGCCTCTAGATTTGTAATTGAAGTTTGTCTATCATTTCTTAGCACGTTAAAATGCTCATTATACCTTGGAAATGGATGTTAGAAGTTTAGGGACCCCTTTTGAACTTTACTCTAGTAGTTGTAGCAAAAACGTTTTTTTTTCTACAATTTGTTAGAAAATTATATATTATAGAGCAATGGAACACATAGAATATTGTAGAAATATAAACAAAGAAAACGAATAAAACCATAAAGACAAAGATATACGTGGTTCTCCCAGTTTGGGCTATGTCCACCATGAACAACCAATCCTTCCTTTCTATTATGCAGCAAAATGAAGAGACATAACCTACAGCAGATCTGCTATAATATCCTCTATTTTCTCTCACAGTCTCACCTCTTTGTTTCTCGCTCAGAGAATACACATCTATTATATAGCCTCAATACAATGCCCTCATACAAAGAGAGGGGTTTGCCTTCTAGTGCCAAAAACCATAAACTAAACATAAGTTCTATCATCAGACCACCCTGCATGGAGGGGTGTGCAAACTTCTTTGGGTATACATCCAGCTGAAACAAAGACCTCTAAATAATCATGCTCCACACCCAACAATATCCCACTTGGAGAATGATTGTAGCAACTCCATCACTGCTTCATTTGCTGGACAATGATCCTCTTTGGACCTGGTTGTTTCTCATCTTCATCGTCATCCTTGAAGACCAATTGAAACTGAGAACATTCTCAATTTCTCCCTAGTTACAACTTTTGTTAGCATATCTGCAAGGTTTTGGCTAGTGTGTATCTTTTCCAGCTTCAAATCTCCATCTTCCAACACTGATCGTATGAAATGGTACTTGAGTTGTATGTGTTTAGTCCTGGAATGAAATGTTGAGTTCTTTGCAAGATGAATGGCACTTTGGCTATCACTGTATAACATGCCCATATCATGCTTCTTACCCATTTCATCCATAAACATTTGTGACCAAATCATTTCTTTACTAGCCTTTGTAACAACAACATACTCTGCTTCTGTTGTTGAAAGTGCAACAACACTTTGGATTTTTGAAACCCAACTGACAAATGTTCCACCTACAGTAAATACATATCCTATAGTGCTCCTCCTATTATCTTTGTCACCTGCCATATCTACATCAACATATCCCTGTAGAGAAATGTTTGAACCACCAAAGCATAATTCTTGATTTGTGGTACCTTTCAAATATTTGAGAATCCATCCACTGCCATCCAATATTCCTTTCCTGGATTGTTCATGTACCTGCTTACAACTCCCACTGCATGTGCAATATCAGGCCTTGTGCAGACCATTGCATACATTAAGCTTCCAACCGCTGAGTCATATGGAACTTTAGACATATAATCCATGTCTTCTTGGGTCTTTGGGCACATTTTCTTACTAAGTTTGAAATAGCTAGCAAAAGGTGTACTAATTTGTTTTTCATTGTGCATATTAAATATTTTCAACACCTTTTGTATGTACTCATTCTGATACAATGTTAATTTTCAATTTTTCTTGTCTCTAGTTATTCTCATACCAAGGATTTGTTTTGTAGCTCCCAAATCCTTCATTGCAAATGAATTTTCCAATTTTCTTTTGAGCACATTTATTTCCTACATGTTAGACCCTGCAACAAGCATGTCATCTACATACAATAACAATATGATATAGCAGCCATCATTTTTCCTTTCCAAATAAACACAATGATCAGAGTGACATCTAGTATAACCTTGTTCAGACATAAACATGTCAAATTTTAGATACCATTTCCTTGGAGTCTATTTTAAGCCATATAAGCTCCTCTTCAACCCGCACACTAGTTTCTCCTTCCCTTTCACCTCATATCCTTGTGGCTGCTGTATATATATCTCTTCCTCCAAATCCCCATGGAGAAAGGTTGTCTTTACATCTAATTGCTCAAGATGAAAATCTTCAACTGCTACTAGACTTAAAATAGTTTTGATTGAAGTCATTTTAACAGTAGGAGAAAATATTTCATCAAAATCAATACCTTATTCTATGCAAACCTCTTCACCACAAGTCTAGCTTTGTACCTCTGTTTTCCTCCATCTTCTTCCTTCAGCCTGTAAACCCATTTATTATGCAATGTAGTTTTACTTGCAGGTAACCTGACTAAGTCCCAATTCTGGTTATGCATTAAGGATTCCATCTCTTCTTCCATGGCTAGCTCCCACTTCTTCCTACTTTCAACCTACATTGTTTCTTCATAACATTCGGGTTCACCAGAATCAGTCAACAATAAATAATATAATGAAGGAGAGTATCATTCAAGAGGTATACTTATCCTGGTAGATCTTCTAACACTACTTTCAGGTGTTTGGGGTGCCTGTTGTTGTGGTGGTTGTTGTTGTTGTAGTCGTTGATTATTATTATTTTCAGGCACCTTTACTTTTTCAGTGATCTCATCAAGAACTATGTATTCCTTGTTTTCTTTTTCCTATTTCTTTTCCTGCAACTGATTCTTATACAAGACCTTTTCATTGAATATTACATCTCTTCTCCTAATGATTTTGTGATTTTCATAATCATATAAGCAATAACAAAAATCATTAACACCATATCCAATAAAGGTACATTTCTTTGATTTTTCCTCAAGCTTTGTTCTATTTTCTTTATTAATATGGACAAAGGCCTCACAACCAAAATGCTTTAAAAAAGAGTAGTTTACCTTTTTACCTGTACATGCTTCCTCCAGAACACCACCATCCAAGGAACTTGAAGGCCCTCTGTTTATTAGATAAACAATAGTATCTACAGCATCTGTCTAAAATTGTAAAGGCAATCCTGCATGTAATCTCATGCACCTTGCATGCTCCATGATTGTTTTGTTCATCCTTTTTGACACACCATTTTCTTGTGGTGTTCTTGGAACTTTCTTTTCTCTGTGAATTCCATGCTCTAAATAATACCTATCAAACTCTTTGCTGCAATATTCACCTCCATTGTCTGATCTAAGAAGCTTCAATTTCTTTCTTGTCTCAATCTCAACCAAAGCTTTCCATTTATTGAAAGTATCAAATACATCAGATTTATTCTTAATACAATAAATCCAAGTTTTTCTAGTTGCATCATCAATAAAAGTAACATAATAATGAGAGCCACCGAGAGATGATACCTGAGCAGGTCCCCATACATCTGTATGCACAAGCTCTAAATTTTCACTCCTCTTTTCTTTCCCAACACTAAGAAATATGACTCTCTTCTATTTTCCATGAATGCAATTCTCATAAAAGTCCAAATCAACATTCTTCAAACCCAGCAACAAATTCCTTGAGTGAAGAATCTTCATCCCCTTCTCACTCATGTGTCCAAGCCTATGATGCCATAATGCTGCATCTGCTCCTCTGGAGGTTAAAGCATTAATAGAGTTAAAAATACCATTGCATAAATACAATGTACAAACCTTTTCACCTTTTGCTATTACCAGGGTTCCTTTGGACCTTCCAAGCTTTATATGTGAAAGTTGTCACACAACCTTCACCGCCTAGCTGCCCTGTTGAAATCAGATTTTTCTTCAGATTTAGAACATGTCTTACCTCCTTTAGTAGCCATTGGTTTCCATTTTGTTGTTTTACAAGAACCTTACCCATTCGAACAATTTTATAGGGTTTATCATCAACCAAATGGACTTGTCCAAAATCTACTTGAACATAGTCATGAAAATATTTCTTATCAGGTGTGGCATGGAAGGAGGCCCCTGAATCTACCACCCAGGAATCAATAATATTTTCGAAAGAAAGAATCAAAGCATCTTGTAACACCTCACCTATTACATTTGCTTCATGATTGTTCTCTTGTTGTGCATCTCCTTCTTTTCCCTTCCGAGATCTACATTCTTTCTTTAGGTGTCCTTTCTTTCTGCATTTCCAGCACACTATCCCCGATCTAGACTTGGATATGCCTTTCCTTGATTTACTGCAATATCTGGAGCTCTTTCCTCTTTCAATTTTTCTTCCCCTAGACTCTGCACTTAAAGCATTACCCGATGTCTCACCAGAGCTTTTCTATCGCATTTCATCTCTAAGGATAGCACCGACAACATCATCAAACTTTAAAGTGCTAGATCCAGAAACAGAGTTACTAATGGCCACTACTAAACCATTCCAAATTTCTGGCAATGAGCACAAGAATAACAAAGCTCTAACTTCATCTTCAAAGTTTACCCCTACAAAAATTAACTGACTTGTAACTGTATGAAAATCATTTAAATGGTCTACAACAGATCCACCTTCTGACATCTTCATATTAAATAATTGTTTCATAAGAAATACGTTGTTTGAGCCAAGGGTTTTTCATATAGTTTCACCAACGCCTTAATCAAACTCTCTATCATTGTTTCCTTCGAAATTTTGAAGGCGAACGACACTGCAAGGCATAATCGTACTGTTCTGAGTGCCTTTCTATCGAGAAGGTTCCATTCTTCATCTGTCATACCCGTCGACATCTTTGTTTTTTCGCCCAATGGTGGGTATAGATCTTTCTAATACAGATAATCTTCCATCTGCATCTTCCACAACGAGAAGTTTTGGTCGTTAAATTTCTCGACCCTAAACTCACCATCTTCTGCCATTGCTCCCACTCAAACCAGGAACCCTTCTCTCCTATGAGTTTGTCAGCCAAATATACCTTCGGCTCTAATACCAGTTGTTAGAAAATTATATATTACAGAGCAATGGAACACATAGAATATTGCAGAAATATAAACACATAAAACCAGAGAGACACAGGTATACATGGTTCACCCAGTTTGGGCTACGTCCACCCCGAACAACAAGTCCTTCCTTTCTATTATCTAGAAAAATGAAGAGACACAACCTACAGTAGATCTGTTGTAATATCCTCTATTTTCTCTCACAGTCTCACCTCTATGTTTCTCGCTCGGAGAATACACATCTATTACATAGCCTCAATATAATGCCCTCATAAAAAGTGAGGGGTTTTCCTTCTAGGGAAAAAAACCATAAACTAAACATAAGTTCTACTGTTAGATCATTTTCCTAATGAATGGCCCAGATTGAGTAGAAATTACTATACTTTTACAAGGAAATTTTACATCTGTTTTTTACTTCGGGGGTGCTGCCCCCGAAACCCCCGTTGGGAGACCGTTGGCCCCTACACCCCCCAGCCAGGGGGGATCGCCCCCACGCGAACCCCCACAGGGGGGACAAGTCACCCTTGCACCCCCCCATGTGGAGGGGTGTACAAACTTCCTGAGGTATAAATCCAACTAAAACAAAGACCTCTAAATAATCATGCTCCACACCCAACACAATTATGGTTTACTATTTGAATGTTTTCTTTCAACTGCAAGTTAATTTATCATGCATCATATAATAGAATTTATTTTTCACCAACACACTTCAAACGATTTGCTTAGATTTTTCTTAGTTAGCATATTTTTGTTTCCTATAATTTATTTTCCTATAAGAAGAAAGTAGATTTATTTATTTTCATTGACCTTTCTCGCAAAATAGAGTAGGCTTATTTATTATCATTTACTTTTGTGCAAATAGATAGGTTTTTTTTTCTATTGTTTCCTTTCCCGCAAGCTATATTAGGTCTATTTTTTATTCCTTGTTTTCTGAGCATTTCCTGTATCCTAGATAACAAAAGTGGTCTTTGTACATTTTAGCTTCTCTTCAGTTGCATCTAATCAACCAAAGTATAATATATTTCCTGTTGCACATATAGTGCTGACACCTCTTAATTTTCTATGAACCCTGTGTTGATGATTAAATCTAAAACCCTCGGGAGTTACAAAATTAATATTGTAATACCAGGGGCCATCAATATGATAATCAAGATTTTGTGGTGGAATTTGTGATCTTCCAACATAATAAGGGAAAGATAATCAAGAAATTAGGTCTCCTACCACCATTAGTCATACCAAGTCAATGTTGGGAATAAGTTCCAATGGATGTTTATATATGTGATAATTGCCCAAATTGGCATTCTTTTAACCCCTTTCCAACACATTTTTGAGTAACTTTTACCCTTTTCATACCACATTATCTCCTATTTTTCCCATATTGTTTCATTTTTTTCAAGGTACAATTATTTTTCAATTATGTCGCTTTAATGTTCATCCTTATGTATTTATGAGGGAATTTACCCCTTTACGCTAACTAGTGAGAATCCATGAGAACCACTCTAGGGAGGCTTTGGAAGGTACTTTTGAAGTAACAATAAAATATAGTTGTTGCAATACCCTTGTGTGTTGTTGCAACACTCTTAGGTTTCAATGAAGTAACACCCTAAGTATCCCATTGTGGCAACTCCCACTGCTATAATATAACCAAAAAGAAAATGTTGCAACTCCTACTACTACAATACAACTATTGGGAAAGAGCCAACATGAACATGTTTTAGTATAATTTATAACACATTTTTGCAACATGAAAAAGAATTGTGCTACAACTCTTATTGCTACAACATGACAGAGAAAAAAAGTATTAATGTGGTAACATGACTAAGCCTAACGTTGCAGTACACTAACAATTAACTATTGAAGATAATTGTTTCCACTAAGGGACATCTAGTAAAATGTACCTCCAACCAAATTTCAACCACACAATTTTCATAAATGTGTTACAAGATGACCATTTGATCACATGATGAAGAAAGTGACGAGGGGTAGTTTGATGCTAGTAAGGAAACCCTAGTCACAACAAAGGATTGACCCAACTGCCAATTCTAACAACAACTCAACGAGTTCATGGTTGTTAAATATTTTGTAGTTTTTGGTGAATTATTGTAACTGAGAAGGAAAAACTTGAGAAAATGAATATTCTCATGGTTTTCCTTTGACCTCTTCATCCAATTTAGGCTACAATACTCTAAACACCCTCCTCTACTCAAGCTAGGGAGGAGGAAAATATTGTTATTTCATTTCTAATTTTTTTTAACACAAAGACCATGGTTTCGTTCCATTTCTTATTATGCTCTATGCTAATGGTGTGTTGCTAACTTAGGTGATTTTCTTTTATAAACATTTCCTCATCTAAGGAGGTAGGGAACCCTCCTTATTTGGGTACTTCATGTAACCTTATAGATTAGTTTTAATTTCATTCAAATTTATCTAGCTCAATTTTTTTATCTTGCTACAACTCATTAATTTGATAAATTGCTATGTTTTTCTAGAACTTGTTAATATGATAAATTACTTTGTTTATGTATGTTGTTGCAACTTGCTAACTTTATAAATGACTTTGTTTCTATATGATACTGAAAATCATTTATCAAAATTAATTTGATGAGTAGTTATGGTTGTTGATTAATCTGATAAGTAGTGTTGTTTCATTATATTCCTGCAACTCCTAAATAAGAATAGGTAACTTAGTTTTCTGACCATTGTATTTCATCACTTTGTTTTATGAATTCCCAATGTTGTCTTTAATATCTTCAGTTAAGATTGGATTTTGTGTAATACAATTTATCATCATTCTACTATTGCACATGTATATTTATTCCAATGATCAAGATCACAAGAAACCTTGAGCAAGATTGCTCGTTTCTTTACTGTCAGTTCCATTTACTTTTTTCTTGTCTGTACTGTTCTACCCATGTTGGGGCTACAACATTAATATTCCTAGTTCCATTAGGTAGAAGTGTGTTATTTCAATTTTTCAAGTGTGGCTTTTAATTCCATGTAAATGTGGTTTGGTTCCCTCTGTGACTTGTAAAAGACCTTACATCTTGCTTCAAAACACACACTTAGAACATCACAACCTCATTGAAACTTAACATTATTGTACTAACATATATAGTGAAAGAAAGTTAACAAGTTCCTTATGAATACCAAATTGATAATTAAATGGGTAGTTCGTCATTTATTTACTAAATAATGAGGAGGTAATTGAAGAACATGTCAACTAGTGTACCCATATAGAAATGAAATAATGACACTATGGTATTGGTATATCAATTGAAAAAGTTTGCATATTTTTTCTCTAATTCTCATCCTTTTAAAGAAATTATAGTGATAACAGCATTCATGCAAACAATCCAAAAGATTTATGGAATCCCAAAGATTATTGTAAGTGATGGAGATTGATGGTTCACTGAAATTTTTTGGATTGAATAATTTTCTTTTTTGGGTACTCATTTGGCTAACAACTCATCCTAATATCCTTAATCCAATGGACAAATTGATATTGCACATAGAGGTTTAGAATATGTTTTCATTGCTTTGCATATAATAGATAAACAAAATGGATCAAGTGGTTTCCTTTGGAAGAATGGTGGTATAACATATTCCTCCATACTTCATCAAAAATGTCCCCATTTAGGCACTTTATGGATATAATAATCCATTCCACATATCACCCTTAAAAGGGATGTGAAAGGCTCAAGTAGTGGAGGACCACATGGGGGACCAACAAGAGGTTCTCAACATATTGAGGGAAAAATCAGTTATAGAAAAAAATAGGATGAAACGACAAGAAAATTAATATCTAGGTCAAAGGAAATTTTTAATGGGGGATTGGGTATTTTAGAGACTACAACCATATCAATAAATCCCATCAAGAAACAAAATAACTACAATAAATTAATGCTAAGGAATTATGGCACATGTGAGGTGTTGTGAAGTGTTGGATGTACATATTACAAAAATGGGTCACTTCTATCTTCATGTGTACGTGAGGTATTCCATGTTTCTTGCTTAAACAAGGTAATGGGTGACAAGATCCTAGTCTAAAATATTTTACCAAAGATTGATAAAGAAGGAAAATTCATACTAGAACTGTAACAAACAATCTTGGAAACAAGGATTAAACAGTTGAGAAATTGAGTAATTATTGATTGCCTCATCAAATGAAAGAGCTTACCAGTGGAAGAAGAAACATGGGAAGATGAATTAGTCACATTTTGAATACAACAAAACGCTTGTTTGAAGGGCAAGGGTATGTTTTTTCTTATAAATAGAATGGGCTTAGATGCTTCACTCGGGGAGAAATACCATACCACGTGGGTTCATATTAGGGGATATATATTGAGGAAAAAATGACATAAAATATTGGGGGATATATAGGGGTAAAGGGTTTTTATATTGGTAAGTACAGCAAATGGAGCTGAAAATTAATGTAAAAATATAAAGAGCTATAAAAAAAAAATGTTAACGAAAAAACGTATGCCTACAATATCTGGTGAAAGTAGGGGTTTTCTTAAATTGGGAAGGTGTGTTGGGTTTGTATTGGTAGGGGGTTAAATAATGTGATTTTTAGAGGTATTTTCCAATAGGTAGCCAAATTAGGGGTATTGTTTACTATGTGACAAACACACATGATATGTCAGAGGTTCATTGAGTGAAGATCCCATGGGTAAGGGTTATGTATTAATATATACAGATTAGGGACTAGAACCCTTACATGGATTTTCCAATATAATATTTCTAATAACAAAAGATTGTTCAAGATATTTTCATACTTTGGGATTTTTGTTCTGTATTATTCGAAAAACTCTTTCCCCTCCAATAGTGATGCTAGGTAATTCCTCTCCCACAATATTCAATTAATTACCATTTTTAGTTATATCTAAGGCTGCTAGATGATCACCAACCACTTCCTCTCTAAGTTCATCAACCGTCTACTCCATTTCATCTTGATGATGAAGAATCTTGGCTTCCAGGAAAATTTGGAATGACATTCACTGCCTGTCAACCATATCCTTGAGCTTTGAGATGGAGATAAGTAGTGCATGTGAAGCATCCAACAATATGTCTAACACTATACATGCCTCATTCTTATTTATAGGGATGAGAGAATTATCCATTACAAAACTAAAGCTAAGCACCCAACTATTTATGTTCACAAGCAAAGGAAGATCCTACAACAGAACCAGCTTGAGATGAGTGCTCATTAATACTATGAGGAAACTAAAGACTCATTATATAGGTGAGGTTATCACTAGTCGATGAGCCAAGCATCATTCAAGGATCTATCTCCATCACCCAAAGATTATTTGGACAAAGGAATGACAACAAAGGGATGGTGTCAGAAGATTACCATAAATCCATTCTGTTGCTCAAGTTTCTTAACTCTATAGTCGAGATGAAGAAACCCAGATCCCACCTATGAGAAAATAAATGGAGAAGACACCACTTTCTTGGAATGTTTAAAGGGGTCATCCACTTGAGTTCCCATTTAATAAGACAAGAATATTTGTGAGATCGAAGGAAGGAATTTTGCCGGAGATCGGGTCCAAATTTTTTTGCTACCTTGCGAAAAGAAGACCAAAGGACAAGCCACATAACCAAACCAACATTGAGGTTAATTATGTCCATATTCAAATGAATGGAATTTAACTAATGCTCCAACACATAAATCAAAGGAGTGGAGGTGCTCCTAACCATCCTCTCAAACTTTGTAAAATTTATTATCACTAATGGAATTGGAAATATGCGTACATTATTATCCATTTCAAGTCTACGTTGTTCCATGGTAGAGCCTTTTTTTTCTAAATCCTCTGCTCCAGTATTGAAATGTCTAAGGATATGGTATAATTCTAGTTGTTTGAATTTAGGTTCAAAATTAAGCACTCTTTAATTCATAGGAGGAGACATATAGCTTATTAATTCCCTTTTCTTTGTCATTTTTTGGATGACAATCACTGTGTCTCCAAAAACTATGAGTCTTGGAAGTTTCTTTTCTATGCTCACCTCCAATCCTTTCCATAGTGCGAGGAATTTTGCCATATTTTTTGTTTCTTTTCCTAAAGCCCATGCAAATTGAGACAATATTTTTCAATTGGGGTAGAAAATGACCCCTCCCACTTTTTACTCCCCTATAGGGGCATGTTAATCGCTAGGAAAACCCCATTTTAACCCAGAAACCTATTATTAAGCCCTAAATAGTAATCTATTACATTTATATGGTTATATTTTGTTATATAGGCCAAAATATTTCATTGTACCCTTTCATTATAGTTCTAAACTTTATCTCCTATATATATCCCAAGGAGACCTAGTCTTAGTATCATCATATATTATCTCACACATTGTATTCATTGTAAAATTAAGTTTCCCCTTCAAATTTAACTTTAATTATTTGAGTTTTATCATTTTTAGTCCCATGGTTCATAACAAGATCAATTTTCTAAGTGTGATATACCAATAGTCATTGAGAGATTACTTGATAGTGAGAAGTCAATAGAGACCTTCCACATTGGCATGAGTAAATAAAATGAATACTAATGATATTGAGGTAACCTAAAGACCAAGAAGACCAACTTGGGAAGTCAAGAAAAAATTGAGGAATGGTTGGCATAGGAAATAACTTCCCTTGATTATAATCACAACAAAAGGTGAGTTTGGGAACATTTGATGCAAAATGAAACAATGATAAAAGTATGAAATATGGGAGGCGTAAAAAGCCTTTTTGCAGTGACTAGAAGAGTAACCAATTATAGTGATAAACTCAAAATAAAGTTTAGATTCCTAAGACCATATTAAATCCCAACACGTTGAATGGATGACCCAAAACTTAGTGCTTTGTTTAAGGGTGAAATAAATCATGATAACTATCAATAAAAAAACTGTCAAAAGTAGCAGTTTCCTTCTAGCCATTTAAATAATCGGTCTCTCTATTTAACTTGTTTCCATGATGTGGTTCTTCATCTTCTCCTGACGATGATCCACACTTGCTAGTTAGAAACATGTCGACAAATTAATTTTGATGTGATTATCACCGAAAAATATGTCTAAAAAACTTGATATGGATCACAAAAGCCTTAATTCAATAATTACATCACTGCATGGAAGGGACACTATGAATAAGGTTCATCATTTTGAATGGGCACACTTGCAGGTTTCTAAGTTGAAGTCATATCTGACATTCCTTAAGAGATGTAGAGTTTACATAGTCATTTAGGTTTTTTCCTAAATTAATCATCACCTTAATATTCCTGGGAACTATCATCTCTTTTTGAAGGCCCATTTAGCCTTGTTGAGATCTGAGATTTGCAAGGTTAGAAAATTTCTCGATCAACATTCTCATCTTCATATCTCTTTACATTTGGAACTTTCTAGCTTAATTTCCGCTTACCTGTGGGCAAGGATTGATGCTTGTTTGGTTCTTAAATCTTAGAGGATGGAAGATATGTGGAGGTAGAAGCAGTCTTCAAAGTTTTTCAAGTTTTCTGAAAGGTCCTCTTGGTTCAACAATTTTTCTATCTCCTTCAGTCATTCTTCTAAGAGCCAGGTATCGGTTGGTCAAATTGTCACTCTTCGGTCCTGGGTTAATGGCTGGCCTCACACCAACTATGGCCCTATGATTCATGGTTTATGGATGTGTTCGAGTAGAGAGGTTAATTCACCAGAGTTCTTACTTCTCGTATCTAGCCATTCGTTGTCAGTTCCACCACTTCCTAGCATGTAGCTTGGTATGCACCACAATGATCTAGATGCCCCTTCTCGATCCCTCCTACTTCAGATTCTTGTCTTGCCTCGAAGGTTGATATCAGTTCGATTGGTGTCTTGAATGGTTCATTCAAGCCTGATTCTTCTCCTTTGGTAGATATCCATAACCGCAGAGTCCTTTTTATTCAGAATGCAAATGTAGATTCTATCATCCCTTTGTTCTCTGACACTGCAGAATTACCTTCACCATCCCCAGTTGACCGGCATCCCTACTCCCAAACAAATTTGAGTCTTCCCTCCTCCAATGGAATTGAGTCTGATCCTTCCTACATGTTTGTGGGTTCCAGTGGTTTTCATTTAGTGGACATAAACCAAGGTAAGCCTACCCTACCATGTCAGACCATTTATAATAGGTTAATTAATTTAGGGATTGGGATATTAGGTTATGAGGATCATAACATTGCAAATAACGAACCTTTGAACTTTGGTAATTGTGATTACTACCAGCCTAGATCCATCTAAACTCTGGGTCTATCAAGCACTGAGAGGGATCAAATCTCTCGAGGTGTAAACCTCTTTTTTGAGTGCAAAACTTGAGGAAAGGTTTGCACCTCGAGATATTTGATCCCTCTCGATGCTTGATAGATCTAAAGTTAAGATGGATCTAGGTTGGTTTCAATCGTTTGCAAACAAATAAAATCTAATGAACATATGATTAATTTTATAAAAAATATGTAAACTCATGTTATATTAATATAATCATTTTAAATATACTAAATATGTCTTAGATTAATCTGGTCATTTAATTTTAAATTTTCTTAGTTACCTCAATTTGTTGAGTGATGAATATTGTGAATAACTTTAATTACAAAAAATGATGAAATAAAAATTTTGAATTTAAAGTGATAATGTAATATTGTTAAATGATAGAAAATGTGAATAATAAGAATATCGTAAATTACAAATAGCCTTCATTGTGATTAATCTCAAACTATTTTCTTCTACTATTCTTATTGTCACCCTTGTTACTTTTGTCATCTTTTCATATCGATTATATGAAAATCACAGGTTAAAATGTAAACCATTTAAAAATTTAGCTCGCGATATTGTAGTAAACATCATACATTGTCTCACTCTCTCTCCAATATTAATAGGTTGAATTACTATAACACAAAAATCAATGTACATTGTCAATAATATTTTATGCTTACATTAATCCAATCACTTTAAAATTAATGCACCATTATACATCCAATTACATCAAATCACAAATCAACATCTACACTGAAATCAATGCATCTAATGCTAGAAATCAAATAAGACTAGAAAAAATATTTACACTGAAATCAATGCATCTAATTCAAGCAATCAAATATGATTAGAAATCAACATTTACACTCAAATAAATTCATCTAGTGTGTTATCACTTAGAATTAAAATTTTATGTATATAGTCCTTTGTCCTAGTTAAATGTCAAAGGTCTGTGTCAAATGGTTTTCGTTTCATATTTCATACTTAGGATTGGGAGTTTCAAAGGTGTTTGTTTCGAATTATGCTCTAATCCTATTGGTTGTCCTCCATCATCATTGTGTTATAAGCCATGTCTTGTCTTATTCTATCCACCGAGTCTTTTCGTGATTTCGCAGCGTAACCTCCTATTGGTCAATTTCGCAGCGTAATCATTGTTCAGTCATTTCGCAGTGCGGTATCATCAAGCCGTTTCGTAGCGCATGATTATAAATTTAAACTAACCGCGCTGTGAAATCACGGATTCGTGCGTTTTGCAGCGAATATTACCTAAAGTGTTAAGTCTGTTGATGAGTCACTGATTCTGTCTTCTCAAGTCAATATGTGTACCTCCCGTACGCATGTCTAAACGCTCATTAGTCGTCACTCCACCCACAGATTTTTTAGAATGCACAGAAATATCATTTCAACGGATTTTACCGTGCATGGATCATTATGATGATCATAAGTGTTACATAAGTGGCAAGCTGGTTGGATGATGTATTTGAATTTTCAAGCGAGGCTGTTTTCAAGCGAGCCTGATTACAAGCGAGGCTGAGTCAAGAAGAACTGAACCGCTATTTCAACTAAAGCTGTTCGTCATTGTGGGCGTAAAAACTTCAAAAAGCAAGATGGAAAGGAAAGAACATAGATCTGGAAAATGCCAGAGGACCGAACCTGAAGGTTTAGACATAGCATTGAGGGACGAAGGCGTGAAGAAAGCTTTCAAAGATGCTGGATGCTGGAATTTCTCTAAGAAACTGCAAGGTGGGCATGCTCAGGGAACCAAAGAGTTTGCTTTGAATTTCACCGGTTTAAATTCAAGAATAGCTATGTTGGAAGTTCAAGTGTCTCCGGAGGCTATAGCTGTTGTAACAGAGATTCCTAGAGGGCAGCAAGAATGGTTTAAGAACTTTAAATTTGATATGCATCCATGCAAAGAGTTCTTAAAAGAGGCATATGTGAATGAAGACCTAACCAGAGCAGTGCCTAGGAACTATGTTAAGGAGCATTATGCCCTTCTTCTTACCTGCATTCAGAAATACTTAACATGTGAAGGCAGATATAATAAGGTCTACTCTTCTCATTTCAAGTTGTTGTTACATTTTACGGGGAAGGCTTCCATTGATATTCCTTTTTACTTATCTCGCAGTCTAAGTAAAATGTGTGATAAAGTGCAATTGAGAAAAGAGGATTGCGAGACTTCTTTATTTCACCATGGTTTGATTAAATTGTTGGTTTTAGATGGCCTTCAGAAGATAGGTAGAGACTGGAATTCATTCATCTTCATGGCCAGTTTCCAAAGTAAAACAGGCCTTACTCCACAGCCAGTCAGAGAGCAACCAGTCAAAGAACTCACAATAGTTGAGCTTCAAAAGGAGGCCAGAGCTAAAAAGAAAACCAAGTCACAGCCTCAAAAACCAGTGAAACCACTGATCATCAAAGAACAACCTCAGCAAGCTACAAAAGGAAAGACTAAGGATAAGAAGAATGTAGCTGAAACAAGCAGAGCTGAGGCAGTTTCTAGAGTGAGGACAAGAAGCCAAATAAGTAAAGAAAAGGGAAAGGCCATATCTGTTGAAGAGAGCCCAGCATCTAAGGCAAGCTTGAATGATCTATTAGAGGCCATTGAGTTTGAGCAAATTGAACCAGTGCATATTGATTTGACACAGTCATCACCAGAAAGTGCCAAGAAGTCTAAAGCCTCAAAGAGGCTGAAGTTTGATGAACCAGGTGATGAATTCATATTCAAGCCAAGGAGACCTATTACAAGGAAGCAAGTAAAGGAGGCTCATCCCAGGACAGAGGAACCTGAGAAATTGTCCAGAACAGAGGAGGCAGAAAGAATTAAGAAAAAAGACACCAATAGAATAGTCATTATATCTCAAGGGGGAAATATTATAGCTATAAAGAATCAGCTAGAAGCAGCCAAACATGAAATTGCTAAGGTGAGGAATGCCGCAAGGGAGTCTGCTGTTAGGTATGCAAATTATCGTAAAGCTGTTTTGAAAGGAAGTGAAAACCTAATAAATCAGGTGGATTCAGTAGATGATGTCTATACATGGACAATACCTGCAATTAAGGAGGCCAAACTCCTCAGAAAGATAAACCTGCATCTAAGAGCTGAGAACAAAACTATGAGAGAGAAAGTTAAAGACTTGAAAGCATAGCTAGCTGCTAAATAAGGTTGTTGTTCATGGTAAAGTTTTGTTCAAATTTTGTTAAATTTTGCTTAGTTCTATTGTTCTGAAGGCATGTAGATCCTTGCTACATATATCCAAGGTCAAAAGGAGTTTTTTCAATCAAGTGGTAGAGCAGTAAAAATATCAAGGAAAAGATAAATTGTTTAAACAGTTTCGCAGTTTCGTAGCGCGCTACGAAACTGCGAAACTACTGTAGGTGTTGTTTTTAATACA